>JAKSYS010000560.1:0-42037 GCA_022925895.1 Fragilaria crotonensis | reverse complement strand
AACCAGGGACATCCGAATTCCGGGTTAACCCAAACATTTCGAAGTTTTTGGGGATACGAGTGATTCTTGTCGGGAGCATGGCGGAAACCGTACAAGGGTACTACTACTGTACGATGCCAGGCAGAGCTCCTGTGTCATACTCATTGATTTTCCCCGCCTATCATAGGCACAGACACCTAAAGAAAAATTTTGTCGTTAACGCATATTAATAACGATCATATAACGTCATCAGAAGATGGAAGGCGACAATAATACTTCGCCGGCCGGCCACAAACTCAAGTTTGCATGTATGGCCATCGCTCTGAACACGATTTCCATTGAACCGATTTCGATGAACCAGATTTTCGATGAACCGATTTTGATGAACCGGATTTTCGATGAACTGATTATGATGAACCGGATTTTTGATGAACACGGTTTGATGAACCGGATTTCTCTTGAATACAGTTAATGAACCGGGACTCCTTATGACCAAAGAATAGAAGGGATTCTTAATTAACCAAAAAAATAACCGTATTCTAAATGACCGAAAGAATGAATCGGGATTCTTAATGAACCAAAAAATGAACCGGGATTCTTAATGAACCGGAAAATGAACTGGGATTCTCAATGAACCGAAAACATGAACCGGGATTTATATTGAACTTTTTGCCGTTGCGCGCCGGCCGACCGATGAATCAAGAGTTACGCGCCTGCCAAGCTCTTCGCGCGCCGGCCTACATTGTAATAATTTGATATTTCGATAACCGTTTTCCATCGAATGATTTAAAATACCTTTCGTGTTTGAATATGTCTATAACTTTCATTCTTTGTCAGCGTGTCTGTTCTATCTTCCATCCAAATGACACATCATTTTTCGAGCTATTTTCTCGTTTTAATAATTCGGTCATTTGATTGCATTGCTCCATAATTCTGTCCTCCACGTCCTCAACGACACGATTTTCCGGATGTCCCAGGTACAAGTACAATCCATGTACCAGTTAAAAACCGCTTTGAACCAATAATTCGCTTTGAACCAATGAAGTACGCAAACATTTGGTAAAAAGTCATATTCGAGCATTTTTTGTATGGAGAACTTGTTCATTTTCTCATGATGAAGAATTACTCTACTTGTTTAAAAGCAAGCTTGAGTGATCTGTCTTACAGTGCATTGCACTGAGTTTTTGATTGGGAGAATTGTTTGGAGTTTGAGTTTTTCCCACGTTGAGCCGGGCCTCACTTTATATGCTACCTCACGGCGCTTTATATTTGTCAATGCTTGCGACATTTTTAGCTGCGCCTGAACTCTCGTACCGCGCCATGAAATCTACGTGATTAGTTTGGTAATCCATGAAATCTGGTGCTGTCACGATCACAATATGAACATACACGTTGCCAAGTGCGTAGCAGTAGAAATTTGTTTGGCGAGAAAACATGTAAGCGTGTGAAAAAAACTACGCGCCCACCTATTGATTTTACTTAATGTACGTTTATTTTTTAATGTTCCGCATTGAACCAAAAAGTCCCGAAGCGAGGCCTTCAGAATGTTTGATAACTCAATGAATACTTAGTCCAGTACAAGAATGATTCATTTTCAGCATAAACGAGAACATTGAAAAGAATTCTCAACGCAACGGAAATGAAGCTGGAGGCCGCGTGAAACAGATATCCTTAGTCGGATCGTGCGGTAAATTATTGGTTCAAAGCGGTTTTTAACTGGTACAGTACGTCGTATAAATATAATCCGTTGTACAGCATGCTACGTATATACTTATGTGTATATATATGCAAGCAGCGCAACTCTCACGTAACTCACCAATATGGAAGAATCAAGAAAATCAAACCGCAGATAACTTGAGGAGCAACGGGGCTCGATTCGACCTATTCGAGCGATTCGAGACAAACAAGGAAAGTTGTCGTGCTACTGTAGTAGTCTGCTGTGTGAATGACAAATGAACGTTTGTTCAGTGTATGTTATAGAATTAGAACTTGTCACAAGGAGCAAAAAATGGCTCCAACTTTTAGCTAAAAACACAAACGTACAGCGAAATCTGATGGCATGGTCGTTGGCGCTCAAATTTCTGTGGAAGGGTACAAAGATGGCGTGATTGAAATTGATGGAGCCGACGAGAGAGGAAGAACCGGTGCTGAAAGTGGCTGGATGGTGGGAGCACTCGTTGGCGATCTTGTCGGTGCTTTTGGTTTAGTTGTCGGTTTTCGAGTGGGCCGTCTCGTTGGTTTCCTCGTCGGTTCTCGCGTGGGTGCTGCTGTCGGTTCTCGCGTGGGTGCTGCTGTCGGTTCTACAGTTGGCTGTACGAACGGCGGAGCGGAGAGCGCAAACTGAACCGATACGCTAGCTCTTGCTGGCAATGTACCAAGGTTTATGGATGAGACGACGATTTTCAGCGACTGGTTGCTCCCATTGAATGCTGAGATTGTGTACACTCCATTCTTGCTGAGTTTCGCGAGAAGTTTAGATGCGGCAAGTCCAGTGCCTCGGTCTCGAGAGGTGACAAGAACCTTGTCACCTCCCTCCTGTGTTCCAGAGTTCATCCCAATTTGACGATTGAAGTGGATGTAATAATCTTGAGTGCTGCGAATTCGAATAATCATTTTGTCTGTTGAGCTCGCAGAGTCCTTCTGGGCAAAACCAACGAGATGACCATTCCAATTGTAACTGTCTCCTACTGGCAGGTCCACATGGAAGTCGGTGTACCAACCAAGTTGCCAAGTTTTGGCGCCATTGTAGCACTTAACAGGACCGTCGTCTTGTTCGTACGAGTACCCCTATAAGTTGAACGACGATATGAGGCGAAAAAACAACATTGTTGACATACAGGGGCATTCTGTATTGTCGCTGCAACGATGCGTTCGACTTACCATATGTCCTGACTCGTCGCCGTATTCATCGGATCCCTCTCCAGAGTGGTGCAAGTTCATGTTATGGCCTGCTCGCAATGTTGGTGAGCAATTCGCACGAACGTTGTGGACACTGTTTGATGTTGCAGACTTACCTAACTCGTGTATGTGCGCGGAGGGAAAGCGGCACCATTTTCCGTTGTACGATGACATCCAGTGGTTTGGAGGAGCTGATGATATCCAACTGCCTACTGTCCCTGGTGGGATGCACAGCATTACGTGGTCTGCAAGCAAGCGGGGGTGTGCACCTAAATCTTTTGCAGCCTGATCCAGTGCAGCATTGCTTACAACTCCGTCATTGTTTCCGTTAACGATGACGCTGGGAATGGAAACCGTGTATACTCCATCCGTTCCGACACCGGTGATGTTTGTAATGGGTTCGAATCGAAGCTGGCCTCCTGAACACTGAGAAATCGCTGACTTGAGGTTATACTTATCTCCGCTGGCGCCAAAGATGTCGTCGGCCAGTTCCGACTCGGTTGCTGGGGTTGCTGAATCCTTAGCTATGATTCGAATCACCAAGACACTCCTGGTACCGATTTTGAGCAGATTACGACGCCAAGGCAAATCGGTGGCATCTATCGCGCTTTTCACTCGTCGCGCTCTAGTGTTCTCTCGGTGGCGACCAAGCTGTAGGAGAGTAAGGCGCGAGAGATCAGCAAACCATGTTGGTATCGAGAAACCACCGGCAATGGCTTCGAAACCACTTACCTTAAATGTTGCCCCAGGGGGAACAATAAGTTCATCGGTGTCGTCGTCAATGTCGGCACCATCTAAGGCGAATAGTGTGGTGGCGCCGCTGGTGACGTTGTTGTTCTTAGCCCAACTTGATGTCAGGCCATTGACACGGACCATTTTGTATTGCTTTCCATTTAGATCATCACCCTGAAGCTCACACCCAAGTGGTTGGTCGATTTGTCGATGGTCTTCGTATTGCTTCTCGATTAGAACCACGACGCATGGCCTGACGCTCCGTCGACCGATCTTTTGTCTAAGTTGCCGTTGCTGTAGTTCGCGTCCTCGGGTCAGAATTATCTATTGAGTTCGCAAATATGACATTCAAGTGTGTGAGTTGTCAACTCAAGCTAGCTCGCTACGCCAAGAGTTACACATCCATGTCCTTTGAACATACCTCACTGTCGTCCGCGGCGAAGGCTCCACATAGGTGAGCCACTACCAATAACACCGCCAAGCCTCGAACCATACCTGCAATCGCTTCAAGATATTGGATTATGAGAATGAAGTGTCACGCGTTCAAGTGAGAGTTATGCGGAGATACGCGAACATTCGAAACGTGTTTAACACACCTCTCTATTCCGATGCGTGAGACAGACAATTTCAGTCACGCCGTTTCAGTCTTGGTACGGAATACTCCGTACAATTTTACCGAGTATGGGATTACAGTTCGCGCGAACGGAAGGCTTCGAATTGCATGGTAGTACTGGAAGGCCACGGTACGCACTGCAGTATGAAGAATTAAGAAATGCTACTGGTAGTATAATGTACTATGAGTTCTCAGCATGACACGATGTACTGCGGTATGATGTGGTACGACAGTACTACAGTACGAACACATGATCGACCGGCAGTTAAAGAGAGAATTTGTTCTTGTACTGTTGGTCTACGGTAGAGAGAGTGGTCGAGTACAGACAAACTTTATACTGTAGATGTTTATGAATATACACATATATATGAATACCCCCTAGTACCATATATGAGCATAATAAGCTCTCTTCCGTGGGGACAGAAGGAAGTGCGCACACTTGCGAATTGCGGTACCAATTGTACCACAGCCTTTTCAACTCGCTAAAATGTCAGAATGCACAGAAGCATGACAAAATGAGAACAGCAATCAAGATTTCTCAGCAACTTTGACCACGGTGGCTTGAAGTATCTGTATAGCTGCAGCGAGGGGTAATCTTCTCGCAGCGTCTCGCAACTTACTTCAACACCATCATGGACGAGCAGCAATCACACCGACACGAGCAAGAGAAGCAGCTCGATCAGGATCTTCAGGAGCAGATTTTGAAGGAGTTGAGTGCCTTGTTGAATACGCTTTCATCGATGGAAGAGGTGTTGGCTGATATTGATCGACTGACATCACCTCAAGGGGATGATTCGAGTGTCTTTGTCAAGCAACAGGCTCTGATTGATGAACTGCGACGATGGAACTCGGACAGCAACATGGTTGGGCAGAAAGACTAAAGCTCTGACGGCTCGGCTGGTGGGATTGTAAACGATGTTCATTCCACGCAAGTCCAATTCCCATTCCCATTTGCTGAGTGTGATGCTGGTTTAAAGGCACGAGGCGCTCTGCGTTGCCAATCCAGAACAAATACAGTCATGGTACGGTTCCATTTCCTTACGGTCACAACGATATTCACTACATTGCATTGTTGCATTCCCAACAATGTGTACTTTTCAATTCCATTGCATGAACGAATGGAGAGGATGAAGTGCAGTTCTCGTTCAATTTCAACGAGTTTCTCCTAATTGCATCCATCTTGGCTGGTATCGGCCTTGTTTCCAACAATTCAGCTACTATGATAGCGTCCACGTTGGTTTCTCCCATGATGGGGCCCGTCATCGGATTAGCCTAAGGCACCACCATCGGTGTTTTGCAAGCTTGTTGGACTATCCCTACGAAATGAATTGATTTGTCTGGACTTTTTTCGTCGTCGTTGAAATGATCATTGGGGGTACTGGACCTTCGGACCAACGTCACTTGTTGAGTGCGATTGGAAGCAATATATGCGGGACACTCATGGAAAATGCTTCGGAGCAATGACATTCAACCCATCCACGGTCGCTTCCTGTGAAATGCTGGAGGATAACCTCCGGGACTGGCATTAGGCCGTGATGGCGATATGTTGTGCGTACGACAGTAAAGTGATGCGTGCCTTGGAATAAAGTCTGGGATTCACGGATTGACTTGGAATTAGTGAACGACAATAGGTGCCGAGTTCAGACTTTGAATCTGTTGCAAGTGTGGGGCAGCAAAGTTAGTGACACCAATGTTGCGAAGTATCCCCTTCGTTTGTGATTGTTATCATTATTATCATCGTCTTGAAACACCAATCAGCGAACTAACCGTACTACAGTTCATGCTACTCGCACATCGCACAATAAAGCTACCGGTGCGCCAACTACAGTACTACAGTGAACAATACTCCAGTCCAATACGTGGTGCAGTGCTGCATTGCGAAATGGCATCTACTAAAAAATCCAACTACTGGAGGACATATGATACGTCTAAGAACAGCATCAACATCTGAACGATCAATGACCCTCATTTATCTCACAGGGAACGACCTTGCAACAGTTCAGCCAGATTGGCAAAAAGAGCTGAGAACAGAGTCAATCCTCTCAAACTCTTTCTATTATATCACAAGTTTTCCTGATCGCATTTTTGGCTTCGAAGCGACGAATGGCAAACACTGTGCCGTCGTCGAACTTTTTGATTGAATGAGCCCAAGGCAAGAGGCACCAGCCACTTCAAAGTTACCGACACCAGATATTGAGCGTCTAAATAATAATGATAATGATGATGGTGGTGGTGGTGGAGGTGCATCACTTGGCGTTCTCCTCGTTGGGCTTATGAAAGGCACGTTCTAAAATGCGTATTCTGCGTATTGGTCAGAACCTTGTCATGAGCCTTGATCTTGCATCACTCACATTATGCAATTCTCATCCCACTTACAAAATCACAAAACGATGCAAAACAACCATTGTGATTACCTTGACGACACTCACGTCACACACACACGCACACATACATGCAGCTGCTTTTGTGGGACTGAAAAAGGGGGCGATTTCAACGGTGGTGCGAAAGCAAGCCTTTTTACAAATTGGATCGCGTGTCGTCGTCACCGCTAAAAGTGCTGACCCGATAACGTCGAATTGGAATCAGTACTCCCGTAAGTCTGACTTGTTCTCTGCGGTAGTTGTTCGTCGTGATGTGGCACGACGTGAATGCAATTGTTCACTCTCGTGTTCCCATCGCCACGTTGTGTCGTCCTATAATTCACATGACGTCTTGCATGCAATCCCACTTACATTATATTGTATGAATCACTGTACGTGCAAAGTGAAGGTGCTTAAGAACGTAGTCCTTGGAATGACTGTGTTTGGGACGTACGATTACGTGGCATTCGACTTTCTTGCCAGCACCCTTCCTGATCGGCATCGTAACCCAATTCCACAGGGTACGACAGAAGTCTTCGAATCAGAGCGATCCATCGCGGCCCATTCGATTCCGGTATTAGCCCATGCAGGTGCTGGCTTTTGTTCCGGCATTGCCCATTCTGGTGCATTGGTTGTATGGGAAATCCTCACTGGCAAGAAACATCCACATTGGAGTGTCCGTCGACTGAGAGTGCTGCAACACTCATTCGGGTACGCCGCACTGTTTGGAACATACGAAGGTGGAAGGCGACTATTGGAATACACCGTTTATGACCATCTACTGGAACAAGCAACAGCAGTAGCGGAGGCAACGGATTTTTCATCCTCCCATCCAATACTGAATTGGATGAACCTCGGTGATGGCGTCGTTCAAAACCTTGCTCCCATACGATGGACCTTGTCCTTCCTCGCCGGTGGCGTAGCCGGAGAAGCACACAAATTCGTTACACTGGCCATGAGCCACTCGTTTTCCTCGCAAAACAGTCCCTGGGACTGGAGCAAAATCGCATCCAAGATGCGACCGACTGCAGCGCCTTTTGCGATGATGGGAATGTGCTTTGTAGCATTCGAATTTGGAGGAGAATTGATAGAATTGGCACTGACTAGTGATACGCAGCAAAAAGAACAGCTGAACAAATAATGTCGAACGTTCAGTGTAGGTCGTTATTCTGCTGTCTGCTCCTCTTCACCAAGATCCAGGTCCTCATTTTCACCTCCAGGTTCAACGTAGTGACTTGTAGTCATCGTCGGATACCCGAGTAGCTCAAAGTCTTTTCGATAGACTTCATTGATTAGGGCCAGTGTTTGTTGCGTGAAATCTTTCGTTGAAAACTTCATACCCTCAGCTGACTGGTGTCCTTGATTGATCTTTTCATTCTGCGACAGAGTCACATTGAGTCCGTACAATCGCATCAATTCGTCGAATTCAGAAGTTATGTTTTCAAATCGAATGACGTGATCAATAACTTGATTCCCATCACTATCGTACACGTAGTAGTGCTGCGGCAACAAATGTCCCATCGAGTTGGACCGTTGCGTCAGCACTCTTAGGATCCAGAAATTGAAGGAACGATGCGTGTCCTTCTTCCTTGGCCTGACGCGCCTCTTATCGCGTTGGAAGCGTGCCATATCGATTTCTTGACGCGATTGGGGCGGCAACTTTTCCTGTATACGTGCTGCCAGTACCAAATGACGACAGGAAGGAACTGCCATGTTGACAGAATAACCGTCTTCAAGTTCTCGTCGTCGCGCTCGAATTCTAGCCATTTTATCATCACGATGACGACGTTCCCATTCCAAAGTGTCTCGGTTGCACCGCTCTTCTAATTTTCGATCAATGGTCCTTCTCAATCCATGATCTTGATCATCATTCTCCTCGCTCTGCTCTTGTAATTGCTTTATCCGGACCTTGTGTTTGTTGATCGTTTGCTGATACTCTTCTCGATGAAAACCAAAATATTTACAATAATATTCCGAAATGATCCGATCGTAAGGATTCCGAACAATCGTAAACGTCTTGGAGCCTTGATACGGATTCGTCACTGGAGTGGTGGTGGTGATTGTTGTCGTTTCCTTGGACGATGGTTCCACCAACGCCAACCAATGAGTTGGGGAATGCCACGGTGGATATGGCATCATGCTGTTCGTTGCATTGGTTTCATTTTTCTTTCGTTGTTCCATGACAACTAAATGTGCCCAATTGGGTCGCATACAGGCTGGTCCCAACTGTTTTTGGAATTCAAAATGACATAGGCCCCAGGTGATGTTCGCTGCGGCCGCCGCCGCTTCGACAGCCGTCCCACCCGTTTTAGTAATGTGCACAAATTCAAGTACATTGCTGGGAGCTGAGTAAATTTCAGAATGGTTCAGTCGCTGTTCATGTCGTTTTCGTAGATTCTTCCAATCGGAAGAAAGGGATGGGTGAGTGGGAAAAGAACCTTCGAAAGCAATGGCATTTGCATTTTCAAGGTCCTGATACTTGAAGACGACGATTGTTGACATCACAAGGGCGAGGAAGGAAAGGAAGGCAAAAGAAACTATCAAGCTTTTGATAAGGATTGCCCATCGACAGCATCGTTGTCGAGTGGACTTGGAGGCGATTACCATGCTCGTCGGCATGAGTTTGTGGGTCCAACGTCGAGAAGTTCCTTGGTCAAGTATGGTGCTAGTTGGTGGTTGGTGGTACTTGTACTAGAGTACCGAGTCCCTCCTGTTTACGACATAATCATATGTAGTCAGCTTCTCACATCAAGTGAGAAGGGAATCGACGTTGAATCGTACGAGGACGTGGTACTGGCAAACCAATCGCATATCCAGACATCTGGAGTAAAAATAAGACTACCGGTAGAGTGCTCCGAGCCGAGTGCCGGTCTCGTGCCGAAGCTCCTCTTGCTGTAGGCGTACAAGTAGTGTATTGTAATGTACTTGTACTTCGTGCGAGCGTCGTTGTTCCCTACTAAACCGAAGTACTTTACCGGCACTTATTACGGTACCATACGCAGGGATTTGCTGGTAGACTACTGAACCTGTTTTTCTCACTATGATACACAGTATGTCATATACGCATCGATAAAATCGTATGGCATATATGCATATGTCTACCGTAGTACTACGAGTACTAGTAGTATACAACAAGGTAGAACTGGAACTGGGTATTGGCCACCACCACTGGACACTGGACTGCTGCTTTTCCTCGCAACACCACCCATTTTCTATTTTCTTTTCGCTTTCACTTTCTGACGCCGTTCTGCATTTCTCAATTTAGCCTTGTACTACAGTACATTGTACCACGAGGTAACAAGGTAGAGACCTACTCCAAGCATCGCTGCAAGGATCCCTCCAGGTAAACATCCACAATCCACAGTCCCCACACACCACTCCACCACTTCTACGTTGTATGAATACATGCTTTTGATACCTTCATAGATCATAGCTCATACTACGTTAGCACATATCTCTTACTTAGAAAGACCAATGTTATTTCGATCGAGATTGATCCTTCGAACGTTCGAACGCAAGTCCGTCGGTGTGTGTGCTCCCATGGTCAGACAATCCTCCTTCTGGCTTACAGCCCTTGTCGGATCTGCGCAATCTTTTCCACTCACCGTCACAAAAGGTCAGAATCACAACTTTGGCACTCTCATCCAACACCACAGTAGTAGTACACAACATACCACTCGCATTGGCAACAACAATCATTTCAATTCGCACAATACACCACTCCCAGCAACTCGTTTGTTTTCCACATTTGCCTTGGATGACGACGATGACGATGTTCTTGTCCAAGAGGACCGTCACGACGGCGTACCAACGTTTTCAGCACTTCCCAACTTGCACCCATCCTTAAAGTCTGCCTTGGACAAGGCTAGTTTGGTCAAAATGACCGAAGTTCAACACAAGACGTGGGAGGCCGCCTCGGGTGGTACCGATGTATTGGCCCGAGCTCGGACGGGAACTGGAAAGACAGTTGCCTTTTTGTTACCAGCCATTCAACAGATTGTCTCTCAGCAACAACAACAACAACAAGGACAAACTAGAAGCAAGGGCATTCAAATTTTGATTCTTTCCCCCACACGGGAATTGGCATCTCAGATTCATGACCAGGCGAAATTGTTGACAATTAATGTCAAGGACACCATTTCTAGTCAGGTCATTTTTGGTGGAACATCACGCAACAACGATGTCAAAATGTTTGAAAGGCTCCCTCCCACCATCCTCGTGGCCACACCTGGACGTCTCAAGGATCATTTGGAATCCACAAAACTACGGGGAGGGAACTTTTCAGATCTTTTGAAGAGCACCTCAGTTTTAGTATTGGATGAGACTGATCGGTACGTTTTGGTTTTCAGTGCGTGTGTGTTCCGACCATCGTCGTGTGTTGTATTGTATTGCGGTCGTCTTGGGCTTGCTCATATTAATCACAAGCATTTTATTCACACGTTTCATGCTCCAATCCTCGACAGGATGCTCGATATGGGATTCAAGAAGGAAGTGGATGAGATCATTCGCTATTTACCCAAAAACCGTCAAACCCTCTTGTTCAGCGCGACTGTTCCAGACGAACTTCGTAAAGTCATGGCCGCGACTATGAAGAAAGACTTTATCACGGTCGATTGCATTCAGAACAACAGCGAACACACCAACAGTCAGGTCGAACAATCCCATGTCATTATCAAGGATGACTCCAAGCGCATGGTGACTGGAACGGTCGAAATTCTCATGAATATTATTCAAACAGGAGACTCAGCCCCCACCAAGATGGTGGTCTTCTTTCCCACATCCAACATGGTGGCCTTTTATGCGGCCCTATTCCGTAACGGACTCGGCATTCCAGTCTTTGAATTGCATTCTCGCAAATCGCAGGCCTTCCGTACCAAGACGGCCGACAAATTTCGCAAGCATAATTCGGGAATCTTGTTTACGAGCGATGTGTCGGCGCGTGGGGTTGACTATCCCGGTGTGACCAATGTTGTGCAGGTATGTATGCGTTCCAAGATTATTCATATGGGCGTTGGCGCCAAGGTCCAATGTCGTTCCTGATGGCTTGATGGATCCATGATCGTATTCTCTAGCTAACGACTTTCGATCTCTCTTTCGAATGGACTTTTCAGGTTGGAATTGCCGACTCGAAAGAATCGTACATCCATCGTCTCGGTCGTACTGGTCGAGCCGGAAAGGTCGGTTCTGGATTGTTGGTCTTGACCAAATCGGAACAACGCTTCCTCAGGGATCTCAAGGGCATCAAGGTTCCAGTCGACCGGTTGGTACAGGAACACATGGACCGTCCACCGTCTGATGCGCTCATGGCCAAACTTGGACCAATCCTGGAATCGATTGGGAACGGAAGTAACGCCGAGCTATCGGATGCGGCGTCAAGTGCGTATCGTAGCATCCTTGGATTTTACAATTCGAAAACATCCAAGTTGGGATTTACCGGGGCCGATCAAATGATTACATTTTGCAATGGATTCGCTTTGGTAAGTTGACTGTCGTGTTGTTATACTATACACAACTCAGCTCCTAAATCAAAGAATCTGACAAAATTTCTATTTCACAGCAAACCGGTTTTAGCAAGGCTCCACCAATTGAAGCAAACGTTGTTCGAAAGATGGGTCTTGCCAAGGCCCGAGGACTCAATGTTGTTGCCGCTTTGCCACCGCCTGTCACAAATTTGGCAGGTCGCCAAGGTGGTGACTATCGAAGCGGCGGCGGAGGAGGTGGTGGAGGAGGCCGCTTTTCCAGCGGTGGGCGAGGAGGCGGAAGCGAACGCAGTGGAAGTGGAGGTGAGCGCAGTCGAAGTAGAGGTCCATCCAATGACAGATTTGACAGCCTTGTGGAAGGCAGTGGTAGCAGAGGCCCCTACAGCGCATCTCGTCGCAGTAATGATGAAGGCAGTGGTAGCAGAGGCCCCTACAGTGCATCTCGTCGCAGTAATGATGACGGCAGTGGTAGCAGAGGCCCCTACAGCGCATCTCGTGGCAGTAATGATGAAGGCAGTGGTAGCAGGGGCCCCTACAGCGCATCTCGTCGCAGTAATGATAATCGAGGACGTGACTACTAGGACGTGCGACGTCGGGGACCATAACTTTAAATGAGAACAAGTCTTCGCTATAGTTTTTCTCGAAATAGTCGTAGCTGCGCGAAATTCGGCTAGTTTGATAATATTCCCTGACATGGTGATAACGAGGACGTCGACAAGGATACGAGAGTTGCACCCGAAGTACTCGCAAGGTGATAAGTGGTGAGTGCACAGCTTGCGACAAACCATGTTTCTGACCGTCGGAATGGATCCGTACGCAGCAAAGTTCGCTGCGAAGGTTTTCACGTTGTAAGCATCCTTCGACTACACCTGTAGTGTATGGGGATTCATCGTTCCCCTTGTCTTCCAAAAATTGCCCGAAGTGGAAGTGGTTTTCAGCATGCCAGAGCCGACACCCCTCATGGATCTCAACAACGAATACTCTCTCTTGCGACATGGCCATTCAACAGCGAAAAATGTGGCTCCAAGTCTTGCATACTGTTGCACCAAGCTCGGCCAGACAGAGGAATTCGATGAGTGGTTGAGATTCCCTCCGGCGAATTCGACTCCCACCTCCCACCACACGAGCGATGCGTTCGTTAAGCATTTTCTTATAGTCTCGCCTTTTTTCAGACCATCGCTGTAGGTACTGTAACAGAAATCTCCAATACATGTTTTGTGCGCAAGGCTATATTCCGGCGCAAATTGTGTTGGACCAAATTTCTCAGACACGAACTGCGTCGTGTCCTAAAACGAATCAGAATTCGACAAAAGTCCGACAAAACTGCCTAACAGATCACACGGTTAAATCTCTACGCGACTCAGTATGAATACGTAGCTCTAGTAAGAAACAGACTTCGAAAGAAGACCGATGAACTGAAAGAACCATGTCGAAGAGCCTGATGACATCAACCTATGACATAAGATTTGTCGACAGTGTGAAGAAATCACTGAAGAGCACGGTTAGGAAAACGAATGGCGCATGCAACAATGCAACAAACAATGTTACAACCAATACTCTCATCCCCGGTGCATCGGTAACCCTGTCGCGTTGGTTGTGCTTTGCATGTCTGCTTGTATGTTGTGTGTTGCACTTCTACGCAAATGAATCTCCTTATTACAATCACGAACTAAATTTCCATGAAAGACATCCTTCACAGGAATTTATACCGAAATGAGATTGTTAACGATACATCAATTTAGTTTGATGCCGCTTTTCCAACTTAAACGAGATAGAATCACACCACTAGATACTACCCATCGTGCTGTTGTAGCGTCTAGAGAAGGTGGGATTGCAGAATATGGACTACCAAAACATGTGATGACGCAGACTTCGACTGTGATCGACCGGAGACGACCCCGTAAAACTCGTAATAGCAAAATGGGAATCATAGCTTCATGCAGCACCAAAGCGTACGCCATTGCATGTGTAAAATGAGCCATTGACTAATAGTTTGAAGGTCGCTTCTGTACCAATCTCTCGGAAACCTTACACGATTAGAGTGAATTGTTGCTACGCAACACTAGCAGTTTTATATCGCTCCCACTCAAAAAAGAACCTGGACATTAACGTTTCAAGGTCCTTTAATCTTTCGTCGTTTCATGAACACCAAGTAACCTGGAAAGTCTCGATGAAACAGCTCGTGTCGATAGCAGCCTCGATCAGGTCCCATTCCTCCAACACGTTTAAAGTCGTAGAGATTCAGCTGCCGTTGCAAACTTGCAAAGCCCTTCATCTTGGGGAAAAAGACGGGAAGAACTAAATCAGTGAACTTTTGTTGATCCCTGATACAAAAGGAACGACCATCTGGGAGAAATGCAGCAACATCGCTACCCCCGGGAAGTAGATGGAGTGCTTGAAGGGCTGTGTGAAGTATGATGGGAAATGATCGCTTTTCAATCCCCACTGTCGTTAATCCTCTTGAGTTCAATGCTGGTAAGCTCGTTTGTGGAGGATCCGGTGTTGGAGGCGCTCCGGACGGAGATAGAATCCAGTGCGCGTGTGGAAGATGGTAGTATGGCCTCATCCCTCTCTGTGAGATCAGCATTTGGCTCATGACATCGATCGAGTTGACGGGAAACAACAAATGCCCATTTGACAAATCAGGATTGGAGTAGAGTCCTGCGGACGAGTTGAGATTCAAAGGAGAAGACCAGCTCAAATGGTGGACAGGGTCTGCTCGTCTCAAGGCAGTGACTACCTGTCGTACATCATTGACACTTGACGTATTGATACTCGAATACTGCTGGACGGTAGGAAGATTCTGAATGGCAAATGCTGCAGGCGAGGCTTCTGTAGAATGGGTAATGAATGGACGTAGATGTGGAAATCTCGTCATAGTGAGTGTGCCGTGGGGTCCAACATTTAGATTGCTGTTTCCGAAGTTGCCATTGCCGGCTGCTTGAATGAGTTCGGTCGTGATGCTTACTTTCTGCATCGATTCGCCCGTTCTGTTTGCTTTCTCCATTGTCTGGTTCAGAATGAAATGGAGAGTTTCGCTATGCTTGTACTCCGAGTACAGTGTTTATTTGCTCCCGAGTGCGTGTGTACCTCTCGGACACATGATGCGTGGTGTGCGTGGTACATGGTGCTACACAATTGCTAACAACGTTAAATAGAAGTGATACGATGTTTCAGCTTTGAGCATTTGTTCCATTTTATAAAGGGATATTTATCACCTTCCTTCCTGCTTTTTGTCTGAATGAACAGCTGATAGCTCCGGCTTTAAGCTCCGTACATGTACTGTACGGGGCTGGAGGGTTCGAGGATTGTCACAGTCATCTGGCTGTTTAGGAACTCAGCGATAGTTTGATCCGATTAGTGTCATACATTGAAGTAAACATCTCCGAAAATTTCAAGTGCCGAAAGCTAACTTCAATACGGCGTATTACCTGTACTTGAAGAGTCTGTTTGGTATCATATTTCGAACTTGGAAGAGCCTCGTAGGGGAGTACAGCCTGTTTATGCAGTAGACGCATGTGCATATTCTCTCTCTCGGAAACTCGCACCCTTTCTTTGTTGGACCGGTGTTGTTTGGTACTGTACTTCGTAGTTTGGAAGTAGTAGTACTCCCTACTCCCTACTACAAGAGTACCGGTATGATATATGCATATGATATGTCTGCTATGCAAACAACAATTTTTTTAGTTTGACGTACTACCGGTACAAGTAGTACCAGGTAGTAACCCCTTTCTATCAATCAAGGGTGGCAAAACCCTAATTTTAATTTTAGGTTTAGGTTCAAACCTACCGGTAGTTAAACCAGGACCCGGGACATGGACTCCATATTCTACGCGGTAGAATTCAGATGCTAGCTACCGAAATATAAAGACAAGGCTACTGTACCAGCACCGGGTGCAAAAACCGAGTGTGGCGAATTTTTTTTAAACCGATGTCCCGAGTCCCTAGTGTCTAAACGCCCGGGGGGGTTTCTTTAATTAATGACAAATCTGTCTTTTTTTAAAGATGGCCATTTTCGTACGTTTTGCAAGACGGTCGATGTACGTATTGTACCATCAACAACGCAAAATTTGACATTGACAATGGCCGATTGCCGTCGTCAATATCATCACATATCTAGCATAAGACTCATAAACTAACTATTGCAACCTATTCATTATTCACCATGGCTCATTTCTAAGTGGGTGGGAAAGCATAACTTTCCTTTCTTTGTGTGGCAAATCCATGTTGTTGTCGTACACTCCAAGCTATCTTCACAGAGCGAGCACATGAACGTTGTCAAACACTTACAGACTCGGCATCGGCCTTGAAGACTATATGGAAGTATATCCCCATTCACTGTTCGCTTCTTCCTCTTTGTTAGTTAGGTGAGCTGATACTCCAGCTCTAGGATCACCCATTCGGTCAAAAATCATTTGATTCAGCTCGGCCCGTGGCGTCGACAATCGAAGTCGAACATTAGGCACATCCAATCTGTTGTCGATGAGTTCTTCAGCAAGCAATGTATAGAATGTCTTCTGCTTCTCCAACATTGCACTCTCGCCCTTGCATTGACTGTATGCAAGCCATGTATCGACAACAATCATGGAAAACACAGTCAAGTTTACTCTCATCGACCAATTCTGGGCAAGCTTGTTTTCGATTCCAAGCGTGTCCTGTCGATGACGATTGTGGCGATCGATCATAGCGCACGTTTCATAGTAAACCTCAGCCGCTTTCGGTTGAGGCACCACCAAATCAACAAGTTGCGGGTCGGCGTGATCATCACCAGATGCATCCTCAAGTTGCCTCCATCGCTGTCGTTTGTATGGACTCCCTTCCGCAAGCGAAGAACACGTTGCAATGAAGTATCGTCTCTGCCGATCCATCCAGACAAAGGCCATCATTTTTGGTTCACTATTCGTCTCGCCGCCTCTTGTTACCATTCCTCTGCGGTCGCCTCGATTGTTCAGCTCCACTTGTGACAAGTATGGCATGGGATATTGTCGAGTGGCGGACTTCACAACTCCGATGAATCGCATGCCGTATCTCATCATCATGCGTGCTGCTGGCACCGAAGCAAAGTAGGAGTCGCCACATACAATTCTATCGGTATGCATCCATGGCATGACTAAGTCTCGCATCACCTTTGCTCCATGCAGAAGTCCTTCTTCAGACATGATTTGTCCACTCGGCTTCGTCCATCAATGAAACATGTCGCGCCTCTTCCTCTGCCGTCTTCACAAGCTTCAAACGAAGCATGATGCCGCTCGCTCCACAAGATGCACACTGAATCTCGCATCCGTTCTCTGGTTTCCTGTCGATTGCAACATACATAGGGAGGCCATGGTTGATCCAGTGGCCTCCCTTTCCATACCAACGCGAGATGGATTCATCGACACAAATTCTCTCAGACGGAGAAACGGTTGATGCGCGATGCTCATTGAACTCATGAACAAAACCGTCGACCAGTTTCCAACGATACTGCTCTGCAGTCATGTCAGCTGGACGGACCGGTGGCTGATCGCTGAATCGAATGCATCGCCAAAGGTCGTCGAAGCGGTTTCGAGAAAGGTTGGTCTTACCAAACAATGGAGCTGGAATGTACTTAGAGGTCGCAGTTGTAGCCCAAAGACTTCGACGATCGTCAAATTCAAATTTGGTTGCCAGAATTACGACACCAAAGAACCTGAGAACCTCGCCTTTAGTTGTCGTGGGTTTTGAAAGCATCTCAAGCTGTCGTGATGTCAACCGAACAATGGACAAAAGGGATTGCGGAGGGAACATACATAGAAAATAGTCAAGTCGTGACATTGTCTCGTCACCTCGGTCGCAGTCTTGCTCCAATAGGGTCCCACACAAACTATTTCGAATGGACCACAGCCGACGGACGACCGGTCCATTTATCTCCTGTTCCAACAGAGACGGATCTGCTTCAAACCACTGGGTGTCGTGGAAAGTCAACGCTGCTGGGCTTTCATCGCTGTTTGTTATTTGTTGTGTGACACCAGCGGCTGCTGACGTGGGTGTTGCTGTCGTTCCAACTGCCATAGCAGTTCTGACACTGCTGGGGGTTGTTGCACTACTGCTGTGGTCATCTCGTCTCGCGGGCGCTGCTTGTGGTGATTGCTGTTCTTGCACTCCTACATTAGCTTCTTGAGCGACAGCAGGAGCTGGCGATGCAACAGCAATCGGATTCTCACGTTGTTGGAGAATTACCTTCAACTCTTCGTGAAGTGCCGAGCATTCGACAGCCTTGACACTACGAATGTTCAGCTTTCCTCGTTTGACTTCATTGTCACCGAAGAAGAAATCGGCAACAATAAATGTAGTGCGCGGGATCGGCCAGGACGAGGAGCACTGTCTTGGCCAAATGCCACAACGACTCCTGGCACAACTTTTGTTTTTGCATTTGTCCCATAGCGACGACTGCATTCGGCGAGGGACGTGACAAACATTGCCTTTGCTTCAACTGAGGCACCAATGTAGAGTCTTGGGTCGTCCGTGACTGGCATGATCAACACAGCTTTGAAAAGCAAGGAAGTGAGAAACGAAGCGATCATGAAATAGTGGCGCACCAACAAAAACTCGCAAATTTTTTTCAAAGCTCCTTCAGTTTCATTGTCACAACACATGAAGCATCAAAAGTTAGAGATGACCACCAGTTACATACCTTTTGTTTAAAGCACACTTCAGACAACTGTATTGGAGTGTATTGGCTCAATCAAAGTGAAAGGTAATGAAATCAATGCATTGATTGACGCCTCGAATGCGTTGACGTTGTGTAGCATGTTTAGACTGCATACTATATATCCGGGTACATTGTGTTATTTTCCGACCCGAAAAACTCGAAAAAATTGGCAACCTTTTTTTGCCCATTAACAGAAGTCAGGAACTGTCGCTTACTAAGATTTCCCCATTTGGCCCACGAGGTTTGACTCAATGGAGAACACATTCGCCTTGTTGATTTTGGTGCAAATGACAAAATGACGAAGTTGAGTAGAGGCCAAAAATTATCTTTAATTAAAGATTTCACCACTGAGCGATCTTTAATTAAAGATTTCGGGCGTTTAGACACTAGTGCATGTCGTAGAGTTCTACGCTAGTACGACAGATGTGGTACCGTAGATCTCGGATGCTAGCTCCCGAAATCTTTCCTCGCGTCTACCACTAGGCAACGCACACAGTGCTCAGCACCAAGAGGGGTGCCCGAGCTACCACCAGAAATTTCTACGTGTCAGTCCCGAGCATAGGTGGCTGGATGTCCCGGGTCCTGTTAAACCTAGGTCTAGTTGAACCTAAATTCCAAACCTAATCTACCGGGCACTGTACCCCGCCATGTACTGTACTACGATGTAAAGGTGCATTGGGAAGAGTCTCACCTCTTGCACAGTCCATCTATCGGTAGCTGTAACAAGTTGTATGGTACAGCTAATTCATCATTATGCCTGACCCAGCACTACCAATCCGTTGGCTTGATCCTCCTCTGCTGCTCATGAGTAGTACACGCTGCTGTCAGCACCAGACTCCTCAAACACATGCAATCTGCAAATGCAGCATGGTTGGACTTTATGTAGACCAGCTTCTCGACTGTCTTGGGGACCAAGGCCTTCATCAACTTTGTTTGGACCTCATTCTTTTATCTTCCTCGCCGATTGTCATGGTTGCTAGTTCGCTTACGTTACTCGCCCATTCGCCGGAACCAACCCATAAAGACTAAAAGCAACTCGTTATCCATAACCCGTAACCCTAAACCCTCGAGTTAAACCAAAAACCTAAATTATTTGTCTCAAATGAAATCTAGGTTTTAGGTTCAAACCTAGAAAAACCTAGTTGAGTTAAACCTAGCGTTGCCACCCTTGACTATCAATAGAGCAAAAGCTACATACATTCATCATGCGGGAGATCCGACCCGTACAGTAAGCGGAGTATTGCCCTATCATGCATACATAGAAATATCTTAAAGGTTCTCTTTTTCTGACACGCTTCCATTTCAATTTGTTATATTCATATATATATATATATGTAGAAATGTCGATCCGATTAGAATGCAGGGAAATGACGTCATCGTTCCAATCGCCAATCATCATGCCGTCCGAGTCCCTATGTATGTTACAAGCAGCCATAAACATAGTACTAGCTGGACTAGAAAGATTATTCGCTAAATTGGCACACTTCATAACCAACTTCTAACGGCAGCAACTGCTAGATCTAATGACGTGCTTTCTTTTCAGCTACTGAAAATGAGGATACAATCTATATTGATGGAGGTATGATTAATCTAATTTCATTTTTTGAGATTTTTTTAAACATACTAGTAACTGGACAGTTCAGTCACTAGTGGGAGAATTGAGTCCCTTTTGACAATCTCAAGTTCGTATGACTTTTTTTGCACGTAACAAATTCATTGCAAGTGTATTTGCTACGAGGTTGCCATCTTGGAAGTGATCTACTGTATTCACAAAGGAACACATTCGAATTGGTGTTGATCTGGACAGCATTAGTAACTTCAAGTTTGTAATGAAACTCTGCCTCGTGCGACGGTTAATGCGATTAAATTAGTAGCATGAGGTAATTTGTATGGAAGGTGTCGTAGGATTAAAAAATTGAATTGTAAACGCACTTCATGTTCAAAATTGACTTTGACCATGTCGACTTTGTGGTTGCCGCTCGAAGTGAAAAGCTTCGATATTTGACTGCACATTCAACAGTATATTGCAGTCCCGGCCTACCTACAAGTACTGACAGTGCGACAGGAGCACTATCGTCTTTCTTTCCTTTTGTTCGTATGATACAAAAATGTACAAGAATTAAATTACGAAGGAAAAATTCAGGTGCGCAAAAAACATCCAACATTTTAACACGCGCCATCTTTCGAACAGTACATCCTCAGCACAAACAAGCTACGGTAACCCCATATATTTTGGGGCATACTACAACTCTTTAGGTAGTGGAATGATCAATCTTAGTGAATGTATATTGTGCAATCACTCATTTCTCAATCTGTCCAGGTATGTTTATGCTTGTACTGTCTTACTGGAGTACTGTCTCATCTGATGCTGTATGCATACCTGGAGGTTCCGGAATATCGTCTTAACTGCTTTTTTGCAGTTCCGTTCAGCAGTAACGGTGCGATTGTAAACCATCGGACCACGGACTTACGGAAATCAAAGGTCTTTGATATGAAAACCCTATACTACGGTAGCTACCGTAGTAGAGACCTCAGGACAGTCAGCCACATAGGTGTTGATGCTGTGGACCGTGGAATGGACATATTCTGATTCGTACGAATTTCGGTCAACTGTTTTGATTAGATGTCCGCCTGTTGATCCGACAGAATATATTTTATCGTTCTTCGTTTTCTTCATTAAAGTAACATTCCTACATAGCACAAATCCTACTTACGGGGAAACTATCGAAATGATATAAATGAATCGTGAATATGCGTCAGCGATAGGAATCTTGACATTCAGTTTCTTTAAGTTTTTCAAAGATGATTAAGAAGAATTAAGAAGACCCAGAATTTATTAAGAAGAATTAAGAAGACCGGAAATTAATTAAGAAGATTTAAGAAGAATTAAGAAGACCCAAAATTAATTAAGAAGATTTAAGAAGAATTAAGAAGACCCAAAATTAATTAAGAAGATTTAAGAAGAATTAAGAAGACCCGAAATTTATTAAGAAGAATTCAGAAGAATTAAGAAGACCCTATATATATTAAGAAGAATTAAGAAGAATGATAATGTCTTAAGTAGTTTTGGGGATGTCCGATCAGAAAGAGTTCTGTGCGTAGAATGATGAGTACACGTGTACCAGGCTCGTTTTCTTCCATGGAAGAAAAGGGCATTCTACTACCTAAATACCGGTAGTAGCTTAGTAGTTGGTGACATTTCACCTAGAATTGACAAAACATTTTTCATACACCATTCAAGAGTCAGTTGATTATCGATTTACTTATGACGGCGTATTCACCGCCTGAATCACGATAGGATCAGTAAGGATTGGGGCTTCTATCGCACTCCACACTCAACACAGCACGCATTTATGCGTATATCTACAGCTGGTTTTCTGTTCTAAAATCCGGGCGCACGTCCCAGTATTAATTCTACGCTAGACCGATTTCACTGCCAATATGACGTCACGAGGGCGGGACTTTGTCGTGTTGGAAGCAAGGCTTCCACAATGAGATTTTCAAGCCGTCGTTTGCAACATTTCCATTCTAATCTATAGATTTACCTCCTGCAGTCACCTTCCTATGTAACTCAGTGAACCTACTGTTGGTGATAAATCTATAGATACAATGGTTGACAAAGGTAAATATGCTATTTTGACTGATGCCGTCATGCTACTTCGAACAGACATCACGTATGGTCCGAGATTGTCAAATTGCTGGCTTCCTGCATCAACTTGGGCTGAAGCTTTAGGGAGATTTGATGTCAATGCGTCCCTTGGCGTCATTGATGTAAGAAGGTTCAATACAGGGATGTCCAAGTCGGCTTCTTTCGGAGAATTGATGCACCGATTTGATGGATCAAACACAACAGGAGTGTTCAGAGTCACATACAAGAACACATTCTATTACTACTTCACAGAGAAATCAAGGCAGATACGGTACCCATGTCCACTTAACAGTGCATGGAACGAAAAAGTAATGGAAGCAGCCGCAAATGTGCTAGTCATTCCAAGCACAAGATCAAGACCCGCTCTCGACACAATGATAACTACACCTGTCAACACGGAGGCTACAACGGGAGGAAGGATCGGAGACATTGTTGAGCAATCACCGAGCAAACGAGCAAGGATAGGAGATACTGGTGCGGCCGCTGTAATGATTGCTGCTGATGCTTCTAGCTCAAGTTACTGGCCATGTAGCCCAGAGGCATACCGAGTGTTCAAACCACCAAAGAAACATGGGACAACGAATTGCGAGGATGGGAATGATACTGATTTCGATTCTGAAACTCCAATGGAAGCACTTCAGAGAAGGATTGTACTGCTTCAAAGCGTTCATGAGGAAGAAAATAATTGGAGGAATGTTGTGCAAGGTAGAGATATCGACAACGTGTGTACCAAAGCTGAGATATGCGCTGTCAGGCAAAGGGCGACGTTTCTTTGTTATGCGTACCGATTGGCTCTTGCAAAAATGAATGAATGGACGTGGCAAGACTGTTGCACTGAATCTTGTAAGGTATTGAACACTGTTGGTATGACGCAAGCAACCTTCTATAAAACCATCGCAAATTGGAACATTGTGTTCCGTAATTTTGAATGCTTCCCAAACCCAAACTTGTCTGTTCAGTGTGGGAAACGACCTCTTCCTCGAGTTCTCGAAGTGTTTCCATGCGCAAAGGAGCAGATTGTTGCATTTGGCGTCGAGAACTTGTCACATCTTTCAATTGAAGCAGTCTATCAATTCGTTCATTCGTCTGTAATCCCAAGGCTGGCTGCGTTGTGGAAACGTGAATCGGTAGTAGACGAAGATACTGCAGAAACGTCAACATTGAGTACAAGTACTACAGCCATTAATCCTACTAGCAATCCTGTCGATGTCGATCAAGATGAGGATGATATTGCGCTATTCCTTCGCGCACATAGACTTAAAAACATGAGCTTCACAACAGCATGGCGCTGGATGCGATTACTCGGATTCAAGTATGATACGAGAAGGAAGAGCTTCTACGTCGATGGCCATGAACGTGAAGATGTTGTCGCACATCGAAATGCATTCTGCAAGAACTACCTTACCGTGCTTGAGCCACGTTGTCGGCGTTGGATTCAGCTTCCACTCAGTGAAGCTGCTACGATCAAGACCTTAGACACAGATTTCGGACATCATTACTATGATATTATATCTGATGAGACTCGGGTTGAGTTTCACGTTGACTATTGGAAGAATTGCATATCAAGAATCAAAAGGGGAGAAGAGGCAGCGCGAGATGTTGAAGCAAAAACAAGCATACGAGTGTCATCATCAGTCAGGCCCTTGATGATTATTGGTCAAGATGAGTCTGTCTTCGCGCAGTATCTACTGTCCTCCAAACAATGGGTTGGGCCAAAGGACAAGTGCCACTTCTGCCCAAGTCGGAGGGCGATGGGTATATGCTTTCTGCGTTCGTGTCACGCGAATTCGGCTTTGGCAGGCAGATGACAGAGGATGAGTTACAAAGAGTGAATATGGCAAGGCAAACAGCAGCTCTCGGCGGTGGAAATTACCTCGATACAACAGCTGCGATGGAAATCTTGGGAACAACGAGGAAGCCGATTTTGTTGGAATCCCCCTTCGTAAAATACTTGTTCATCGGAATCAATAATCAGGGTTATTGGAATTCATACCACATGAGTCTTCAGCTTGAGGATGTGGTTGATTGCCTACGAATCCTATATCCAAGCTTCGATTTTGTATTTTTGTTCGATCATTCTCAGGGACACGCTCGCAAACGTGATGGTGCACTCAGTGCGATCAACATGCAAAAGAACTTTGGAGGATCAAAACAGCAGATGAGAGACACAGTCATAATGTCACAAGAGGGTTATCTGGGCACACACTCACCAACCCTGGGCATCGGAGACACACAGTCAATGGTATTCAATACTGACGACTGTGGCCCATGGTATTTGACACCAGAGCAACGTGACTTACAACGTCATGATCGAATAATGGGGAAAAGAAGCAAGCCAATTGAAAAAACAAAGAAGACCCTTCTTGAAGAGCTCAACGAAAAGGGTGTGACGCTCCAACAAAAACGCGGGTACACTAAAGCCGAACTTCAGGAATTGGCAAGAAACAATTCAATCGAAACTCACAAAGAAGTCGACAAAATCCTATCTGGATGGGAAGGAAAATCTAAAGGCATGCTACAAGTTCTGTGGGAAAGAGGACTGATTGATCCAAGTGAGTTAGATAAATACACTGTCGACGGAAAGAAAGACACAATTTCAGGGAAGATTGACTTACGGTATTCCCTACGCCATCTCATCGCAGAGTGTGCTGATTTCAAGGATGAGGAAACGGCACTTCAGTACCTTGGATCTCAGCTGGGCATCACGGTACTTCTAACACCAAAGTTCCATGCCGAATTAGCAGGGGAAGGCATTGAATTTTGCTGGGGTCACGCAAAGGCTTTCTACCGACGGGTTCCTGTATCTCAAAAGGGGACGAGAGAATTTCAAACAACTTGTGAGAGATTCAACGTGTTCAATCAAGGAGTTGACCAAAGAAAGGATGGGAAAGTTTGCTTCGAGAGCGCGCATATATTTGTACTTACCATCATCTTTTGAGAGTCAGCAGAGAATGAGGCAGCAAGGTCGTACCCACAACTTCATCGCCACAAGTATAACAGAAGATCAAGGACTTCTGTACTCCGAAATCCAACGCCTGATGAAATTGTTCAAGTCTCACAGGTGTGCATTGGACTTCGATCGTGGCTTCGTCAACAGTGCACTCAAAGAAGCAAAGACAAGAAACGAGGAGGACGAGGTGTGATCATCATGTCGACAGAGATGGATTTTTATGGTCGCAGGAGACAGCTGCTACTAAAACTTGATAAAGGATATGGAAATAATATGCGTGCATGGTACGAATTGTACACAACCTACGTTCGGACGCTTCAACGAAAAACCAGCTGTACCTCCTACAGAGCATACGGAGCGGGTTTGCTGGGTGCTGGACTATGAATATGCATACAGTAGTCCAAGCACTTGTTATGTACAAGTAGTACTCCAGTACTACGAGTAGTGCTGCAGTACTGTAGGTTTGTCGGCTGTTGCAGTACAAGTACCTGGTACTACCTTGTACTTGTACCCCGGTAGACTGTGACTACTGCAGAAGGCAGCAACACGGTCTATTCGGAGTTCCGGTGACTGTACCACAGTAGCATGCTGGTGTCCAATACACGGCAGGTTGGTAGTGGCATGGCTAAAACTGACCTTGGATGGACTACAATGGGAAAGAAGACCAAGACTGGAAACCATGGCAGCAGGGTCTCTAAGGTACCATAGCCATGGTACCTAGAAGGATTTGGGATGTGAAGGATACTAAGGTTATATTGCTGCTGCACAAACTTCAGTTGGAAGAGAAATCAAGTCTTATTAATAGTACCTTACAAGGAACACCCTTTTGCATTTACTGAGGACCGTATTTGGAGCACTGATTGAGTATTTTTGCAATTGCCTATTGCTGAAGAATGCTAGGCATCATGAATTTTTAATGTGTTTAAAAGATAGCAACATGAAAACCAGGAAACAATGGAGGCTATGTACTACTACAGCTGCTGCTGTACTTGAACGCAGTTCTTCTGCCAATGAAAGTTCAAGATATAGGTTATTTAAATGTACAATTCTTATATCTTGTCAAACAATTCACATTTAACAACAACAACACCAAAATTGACAAATATGCTGTCCCATGACTTCACCACTTGCATGACAAGCAAGTGAATGGCTCATGTCTGATTTGCAGTTTGGAGTACACATTGGATGCAAGAGACCCTGGAGATTATGTTGCTCATAATGAACCAAATTTGTGTCTGAAAATGAATGCTTCATTCGACTGAGGGGTTCTTTTTGGTTATCGGCGCTTGCAAGCTCACACAATTATTTCAAGTACGTTGAGCTGCCGCTGAACCGGTACTACTATGTGATGATCAGATACATCATAGCAAACTGCAACTGCAGTTTAAGATTGCTCATTTCACTCAGTTTACAGCTTGTGTTCAACTATCTTTACCTTTTCAACCATTGAAATGCACTCATTTTTCTGGAAACATGGTGAACAAGGAACTTGAACTGTTGCAATTAAGCCCAAAAGAGCAACAAGGCAATGCTGGATCTATTAAAGTATTTTGTATCCTTGGCATCATATTTCGTTGTCAATCGTCTAGTCTCTTCCCCTAGTAGTTTCAGAGTAGTGAAACGAACAAACACGAAACTATTTATGGGGTTTTCAGTACTTGACAACCACACTGATGTTTCATACTGGCTGCCGGTAGTCAATCCAACTGGCATTTTCACTGGTTTTCAAGTGCTTTTCAATTATATCACCTGGTTTTAAAAGTCATTGTGGCTTTATTATTAAACCTGGAACTTCTTCTTGGGTGACAAGTGGTTTTGTGAAGCCTTTGTATTGGAGTGCCTGCTGCTAAATAAGTACTTCAGTACTGAAGTTCCATTCAATGACAAGAAGTGTAATACGATGAGATTCATTACTAAATAAAAGAATTATTCACGAAATAACACCGTAGTGGTATCGATTAACTAAGGACTAGCTATAAGGAAGGTTGTAAAGTTAGTGACTATCATCAATTTGATGTGGTTTTTTTAGATATTCTATACCACTTGGTGGTACCAAAAGTGGTGATATTTTCCCGTCATTTACTACCTTGTATCAAAATACCACCACTATACCACTTCCACAAGGATGATCCCTCTTCTTCATGAGTTCTCCTTTACCAGGTGCTCTAGTAGTAGTGAGTACTTCAGTGCCCACTCCACAATACTCCAATACCGCTTGCAAGTAGTATTCAGTACTCAGAGAATTTTCCTGATCTCACTGTCAGCTATCATGTCTACTACACTTCAAAACTAACTACCAGGTACTTCCAACTTCAAACCTGCATGGCCTTTTGCATTAAAAATCAACTATGATTATGTCTGGACTTGTCACAAACAAGAAGGACTACTCTTTTGGTAAAACATGTGGAAGGCATGAATTTCATACACCCATATGGTGGCTGGATTAACAAAGGCAACTCAGAGACACTTATACTGCAACCATATGTTTTAGGAGCACATATCCCCTGCTCCTTAACAGAGAGAACATACAAGTACAAAATAGTCTTTTAGGTAGTCGGACCAGTATCTGTATGCCAGCAAGCAACACACAGCATCAAGGATTGTTTTAAGGGGTTATGTGTGGAAATCATGATTATTAGGCTCGAAGATGCTGGATTCACAAAGGGTTGTGTGAAAGTGGTGAGGCTATTGATGGCAACTCAGAGGCACTGATGACAATACAACCAAATATTTCATAAGCGTATATCCGCTGGTGCTGCAATTCAACAGAGAGCAGGAGGCACACAATAACATGTTTTTCTAGGTACTGGTGGGACCAGCAATGTACCTGAGCCAACATGATTTGCATGTTGTTATGGTGAATTGCTGTAGCATGGCTCCAAATCAATGCACCACAGGGAATGGCTCACTGACATTTGCATTAGTCTCAGAGAAACACATTAAAAAAATCAAAAAAATCTGAAAGTATCCACACACCTAATTGAGAAGGAGCGAGCACACAATCGACAGAACTTAATAGGATCAGGTGATATTTTCACACAGAACAAATCAGCAGGAGATGGGTGGAGGGCTGCAGGTGAAATTACCATAAAGGAAACCCTCATCAAAACAGTCATTTTCAAGAGAATAGCTGCTGGTAAGTATGATTGATTCTGGAATCCTCTTTTGTTTGAACACTGGCTGGTTCTTGGTAGGCAGGAGGTTGCCTCAAACATGATTGAGCTTTGAAAACATGTATGAAACATAAACACCAGATTGGTGTTAGATTTCTCAGGTATGTGAAAAATGAAGACCATAGTGGTGTGAGGTCTACCAGGAAAGCATAATAGGGTAGTGTCTTAACAATTAAATGTATTGTGTGGAATGTGCAGGGAAATTCTTGTTATCTTAAGTGAAATGCTTAACTGGCTCTCACCTTTGATTGATTATGACTTAGAAACAAATAATTCATAATCCTGCAAAAAGCTGAGGAAGGGCATCGAGTTGAAAGGAGGGGTAAATAAAGAACTATTCTAATAGGAGTAATCGCGGCTACGACTAGTATCATAGCTTAGTAGAGGGGAGTACTACTAACTAGCAGTTTCATAGTACTTGCGCACACGCGTACTTTTAAAATTCACCACACTCTACGCACGGGGTGGTATTTTAAGTTGTATCAAAAGTGAGAATGAGAAAAAGTGCAAGCACTACGTGCTGCAGTACACGTGTAAGTAGGACCATATTCTCCAACCCACTCCGTACAGCGTACAGTACATAAAAACACGCACTGCTGTACTTGCGCTTCGTGTAGGTAATAAATGTCGTGCTTTGCCTACAAAGCACTGGCGTACGAGAACGCCGTGCTCCTGTACGAATTGTGAGGACTCTTGTACTGTTCCATACGCGATGAGGATGCAGATTGCTGGTACTGTGCACTGTGCAGTCAGTCACAGAAAGGGCGTACGTACGGTTCGTGCCAGCCTTTTCTACCTTGCAAACTGCGAACCGGTTGTGTCATCACTGAAGATTTCATGAGATTGACAAATGCCATGGGAGATATCAAGACTGAAAATGTCTTGAGAACGTTTAAGTTGAATTAAGAAGACTGAAAATGTCTTAAGAAAGTTTAAGAAGAATTAAGAAGACTGAAAATGTCTTAAGAAAGTTTAAGAAGAATTAAGAAGATCAAAAATATCTTAAGAAAGTTTAAGAAGAATTAAGAAGATCGAAAATAACTTAAGAAAGTTTAAGAAGAATTAAGAAGATCGAAATATCTTAAGAAAGTTTAAGAAGGTCGGAAATTACTTAAGAAGATTTAAGAAGGTCCAAGGAAAAAATCAGAATCGATATCAAAGATTCCATTGAAAACTTTGGAGTATCTATATGTTTTCCATGAAGCAATCCGTGAAGATTTTTGAAGTCTATGTTCGGATCGTGACCAATCCAGAAACTATAATAAGATATCAGAGCATGCTTCCACGCGAAATGTCAGAGACACGTTAAATGTTATATAGTAGCAATCTACCTTTTGGTATCATTAAGTACGAAGCAATATCGTCTAACGCGAAAGTGTTTTTGAGATTTCCTAAGCGGAGGAGTACTCGAGTACTGTACGGTATTACAGTACTCGTACTCGGAGTGGTTTCTTTTGCGATGGAATTCGGAATGACTGCCAATGGAAGATTGATCCCATGTTCAATACTCCGTTATTAGACAGTTAAGACGATATTCCGGAACCTCCTGGTATTGCTACTGTACGTCAAGGATTAGCTCCTGTGACCTTATTTTGGAGCATCCCCACCGCTGGAGCGAAATCTGAATCGGACATATTGGTCTCGAGCCTTTAGAAACCTATTTTGGACATATTGATGGTATCTTTCTCGCACCGCGTTCAGATTTTTTCGAGCAGCACGATGAAATTCTGACACCCGCTCTGTAAATTAGACGGCTTTTTCTGTCGGATTTTGTGGTAATCTAGCTACTTAGAATGTGGAACTTGACAGACTTCCAGTATCGCCCTATATATTTTTACATGTATCCCTATCCCTAACTGTCGCCCGTGTGCACAGTAAAACGTTACATCCGTGCTCCAGTAACCAGTGCGACACTGCACGACTGGAATCAAAACTCTCGTCGATTCAAATCATGTTCATCTCATCCCATGAGCATGAACACTCATTTTCAAACGAGACTCAACGCCTCGTGTACCGACGACCACACCGCGGCACGAAACGACGTCTCCGAGAAACGAGGAGTGTTCCTCATTGTTCCCAGGAACACTCCCCATCTATCAGACCTCTCACCTCGTGTCGCTCCTCACTCTTCTCACAATTGTCGAAATAATTCATTTTTAGTGCCACTTACCTTTTCGTGAATACTGCACATATTTGCACATGATGAATGAATTTGACCATGACGAATTTTTACCGCCGGTCGTCAAATTGTCAACCTCACCATACTGTACATATATCAGTAGTCAGTACGACGGTACTCACTATTACGACAGCACACAGCACGGCAAGCAGTACAGCAGTACTTTTTGCACATCACTTCCTCTGCCCGGCCATAGTCCGTGCGTCTGAGTTATCGTTACCGTACATAACGATAAACTATTAGACAGTGCCCACTATGACCAAAGCGATATTATTACTAGTCAGTCCCTCGCACATTTATGTAGCGATAGACCGACAGATAGTATACGTATCGTTGTCTGTAGCGGTAGACAGCATTGTATTGCTGTACCGTTTATAGACACACTAAGCAGTAGTCAGTGTCGTACTAGACACTTACCTACTGGGGCGTACCCGTAACGGTTACGTCCTGGTTCTTAACCTGAACCTATGCCGACCTGCGCGTCGACAGGTTCCGTTAACCCGAACCATATCATGGTTGCTCGCCAGGTTGCTATCCTGGTAGCTCACCTGGTTGCTCGCGACGAAACTCAGCCTATTCAATTTAAATTTGGTGCCTAGCACCGATTTAAATTGCTCTAACCTTGTTCTTTTCCCTTCCAGCTCACCTTTATACCAGCAGTACATGTTCCTACTGCCAGAGAATTGAAATTCTCATTCCTTGTGCTCACTTTTTTTTGCAAAACTTGTCTAACCCAACTCACCCTTCATCCTCAACTTTTGCAACTCTCACCATGGTCAACCCAGCACTAACCCCTTTGCCTCCAACTGAGGCCAACTGCCCACCCACCCATTGTGTCAAACCAACAAAGCACATGGCGATCTATGTTGCCGCAGACGGCGACATTGCAGCTCCTTTTGATGCACTCAAAAATGCTGCCCTACCTTTCAAGAAGCATTCCTTTTCCTTTGTTGCAACTACTAACACTTCTTCCATTGCTGAATCTAACACCTACAGGCCCAAGAAGAGCCCCAAGCAAGCTCCAGGCCATTTTCAGCGCACCGCAACGGCCCTGACTCCAGAGCAAGAGTCCGCCGTCATCTCGCGTTTCCTTGAAACCATCGATCAAGAACGCCTCCAAGGTCAAGACACCAACAACAGAGTTAACTACGCCTGCGAACTCTCCTACGAAGCAGGATCTACCGATATGGGTCGCTCCCATTCTCTTTCCATCAAACCCGGCGCCATCAACGACATCGCAGCCGCCGAACTCCAAGACAATCAAGACAATTATGCGCGCAATACCTTCGCTTCCACCATCATCCCGCGCCAAGAAGACCCCCAACTTGCCTCCTACGAAAGGCCTATCAAGAACCAACGTGTCAGATTCAATTTTAACGTCGAAACCATCAAGATCAAGAACAACAATGAAGTCGCGAAATGCGACCCTTTCAAGATTCCGGCGACGAACGCCGAAGACCTCCACTACGACAAGAGGGGTATCATCCAAACCGCCTTCAAAAAGGCTCTCCAATGCATGTCAACAATCAAATTTCCGACGAATACTCGAGGAGAAATCGTCCGAACAGTGGACTGCATCAAGGAATTAGCGCAGAACGTACGTTTTCCTACGCCGTGCAAGCGCGAAGCTCGCAAGAGCGATTCTGACGACGACATCACATCAAGCGAAGCCAGAGCTTCCCACAACATGTCTACTCACCTCCAGGCACCAAGAATTGGCGGAGAACGAGCGAAAACAATAATGGCAATCTTGGACAAATTCCAGGGCCAAACTTGCAAATTCTCCTCTGAGTGCCTCTCCAAGTCTCCAGAACTGCTGAATCCACCTACAAGTACTACAATGATGCAGCTTCCTATGAGATTGGAAGAACTTCACAGAATTTTCTTCCCAACTTCACCTGAGAATGTCATCCCATTCCTCAAGCACCATATTAATGTGGTCACACACGATGGCAAACTCTTTTCCCTGTGACCCCTCCGGTTACAACTTCCCATCAAACTGTCAGCACTTCAATTGCTACTCAGAATGATGAGAACACCCCCGTCCACAGTGACGCCATCAATGGCCCCGTTCCGCACGACGGAATTGGTCCGATGTCCGAACGCGATCCCGGAATTGAAAATGCCGTTAACCCCAACTTCAACGACGACATTTCCGATAACGGCCTTGACATAGGTAACATGTCATGCGGAATCCGATGGAAACGAACGATGACAGAAATTTTCATCAAGACTCCCCCGGACGAGAAATCGAAATTCCCTACGTCGAATTCCCCTCCCACGCCGCCCTACACAGACAAGACTCCCGCGGACACCACCTACGAAACTGTGGACATGCTGACGACTACGATTCCAGCACAGCCACAGACAATGTCCGCCTTCCACCATCCGGACACCAAGATCTACCGTGACTCAGACATCAAGCACAACAAGAAAACTACCCGATTCTCAGTCACACTTCCACAATTTTTGAACAGAAAGCCTGCAGCTTTTGAAAGCTGCAATCCCTTCAGTTTTCTGTCAATTGCTGAGAACTCTCACAATCTGCATCCCACCACCGACAGCGCCTCCGATTGCCTACTATCTACAACTGCAGGCATCACCAACTTGATCAAGACAATGTCACACAATCACCCAGAATACCCATACACAAACAAGACACCAGAGACACTCCTTCATGTCATTCCTGGTGAGTCTAGTTCTGTGTGTTCAAACAATGAAAACAAAGAAAAATCTATTACTTGCAACTCACTTACTCCTCCTGGCAACAGACACAATGATGTGAATGTAGCAACAGAGGATAATTGCAATGTGATAAGATATGAATTGGAAAAACAACACAGCCTTTGCAAACACAATGCCCTTGCTGTTCAAACTCCCAGATCATTACTTTCACCCAAAAACAATCCGAAAACGCAGACATCAACAACAAACGCTCCGTCAACCAAAAATGCACCTCCAGAAGGAGCAAATGCTCACCAAGAAGTGCACCAACCAATGTTTGCAAACACGCCAACTAGTTGCGAAACATTTTTTGATGATAATGAGCATGAAAACAATGATGATGAACTGCCTCAAATTCCATTAACCTCCCCAGATGCCCTGACATCATCAACCAGAACTGACTTCACATATCCACCGATTGAAGACCTCACAAGGACGCTCCTGAAATATGCCAAGATTGCAAACCTTCAGAAACTTAGCTTCCCAACTGACCTTCTCTCACGAAGGAGACAATTCAATGCCTTCATGGATAACCTCCGAATCATATGCAGCATATCACCATGGACACGCCAAGTCTTTGACCTTTGGCCGAGACAAATCAATTACTCTCATCCATGTGTTGGTATTGCAATCTTCAATCTGATTTTCACCAACATCTGTGAGCCCTGCCAGACACACATTATTGACTGTTCCCCAGATGCCAGAACAGCCATTCTGACTCTAAGACGTCACTGTGCACCGCTCACCCAAGATCACATTGAACGCACGCGCGAATCCTTCTACTCCATCAAGCAAGGACATCAAGAAGTTGCAACATCCTACTTGAATCGCATTCGGACATTATCGCGCGACTGTTATCACGCCGGAATCACAAACACCGATGCTGATATAATCAAACGAGCCATTCATGGCGGCAGCAATCACCACTTTTATGCTGCTTCCTACCAACGCTTTGATGCCGACATCCGTCGAGCAGAATTACATGACAAAGAACTACCAACTTTTGCGGAACTTGAGAGCCACTTATTGAATATTGATGATTCCTGTGGACTTACTCTCCCTTCCCAAAACCAGCACAATTACAACCAACATGCAAATTCTGCACACCAACCTTCATCAAGTCTGCCTTTTCAACATCAAGGCACAACTTATGATGATTTTCCACCACATCAACAGCAAGCCTTCACCAGTTCTTCAATGATGCAACCAAATGCAGCCAAAAACAATAACAGGCCACCACATCAAGTTCAAAATCAAACAAACACTCTGGCCTCTGCACAGCATCCAAGAAGACAAAACAATGACAATGATTGCAGTATTGCAATGCAACATCCTCAACCTTTTCAAAAGCAACATCGCAACACAAGACCTCATTTCAGACAAAATTCTTCAAACAATGCAAATCAAAGGCGTCCTCCAGATAATTTCAGCTCACCCAATGCTGCAAATATTACATGCTACAATTGTGGACAACTTGGCCACTATGCTAATCGATGCATAACCGTCAACAGATCACAAAACAGCAACCACGGAGGACTCCCAAACAGAAATCCAAACAATGATGAAACCGCACCCCACAACCAACGTGCTTATTACATCACTGATTCAATTCCATCTCAATCACATGCTTTTCACCATCAAGCATACATTGCCTCCTGCAATGACCAGGGCAACTTCAACTGCCCAAAACCAGTTACTTCATGGCCTGATATTGACACACCTGAGCAGATGGCAATCAACAGAGTATAACTCAATGATTTCTAACCATCAGTTCCAATATCTCCATACAGGCCAACAACAAGACACACTACACATCAACTACACTGAAAACCTTGTGAATCACATTTCACAGACATTCCCAAAAAAAAAAAACAAGTCTCACCAAAAAAAAACAATCTTCAGATCAAAAGATTCTGTATGTTTCCAAAGCAAATGCTACAACATCAGAAATCAACAGAGATTTGATTCAAGAGGGGTGACAGACTTCCAGTATCGCCCTACATATTTTTACATCTATCCCGATCCCTAACTGTCGCCCGTGTGCACAGTAAAACGTTACATCCGTGCTCCAGTAACCAGTGCGACACTGCACGACTGGAATCAAAACTCTCGTCGATTCAAATCATGTTCATCTCATCCCATGAGCATGAACACTCATTTTCAAACGAGACTCAACGCCTCGTGTACCGACGACCACACCGCGGCACGAAACGACGTCTCCGAGAAACGAGGAGTGTTCCTCATTGTTCCCAGGAACACTCCCCATCTATCAGACCTCTCACCTCGTGCCTCCTCACTCTTCTCACAATTGTCGAAATAATTCATTTTTAGTGCCACTTACCTTTTCGTGAATACTGCACATATTTGCACATGATGAATGAATTTGACCATGACGAATTTTTTACCGCCGGTCGTCAAATTGTCAACCTCACCATACTGTACATATATCAGTAGTCAGTACGACGGTACTCACTATTACGACAGCACACAGCACGGCAAGCAGTACAACAGTACTTCTTGCACATCACTTCCTCTGCCCGGCCATAGTCCGTGCACGTCTGAGTCTATCGTTACCGTACATAACGATAAACTATTAGACAGTGCCCACTATGACCAAAGCGATATTCTTACTAGTCAGTCCCTCGCACATTTATGTAGCGATAGACCGACAGATAGTATACGTATCGTTGTCTGTAGCGGTAGACAGCATTGTATTGCTGTACCGTTTATAGACACACTAAGCAGTAGTCAGTGTCGTACTAGACACTTACCTACTGGGGGCGTACCCCGTAACGGTTACGTCCTGGTTCTTAACCTGAACCCTATGCCGACCTGCGCGTCGACAGGTTCCGTTAACCCGAACCATATCAGAACTTGACATACTACCAGTACCGGCAAACAAGAGGTTGCGTCCCGAATGTGTGTGATGTACCAGGTTCAATAGCATATAGTACCACATAGATGTCATACCGTCGTTACGAAACAAAATCATCGAAAAGGATGCTGGCACGTAAAGAACAGGCAATGCGTAGTACCTCTGCAATCGTACCACTCAATTTACTACTACATTCATTGCTTTTTGCCACCAAAGCGCTTATTACTAGTTTTTTTTACTGACCTCAACGTCGTTTCAATGGTGTTATGGTGCTCGTCCGAGATGATGTCAATTTTTTTGCATACAGATCACAGACAAACTGACATGAGTCACAGTGTGAATGTGGCATCCGTGATAAAATTCTATTGGTTAATATTTTATTCGAATGGGTCGAATAGGACAAAACGAGGGGCGCGAGAATCTGGACCCGGCTCGAGAATTCAGCAATTTGGCTGTATTCTCGAGCCCCAAATCAGATTTCGAGCCTCTCGGGCGCGAAATCTGAGGTATCGAGCCCAAGCGGTGCCATGCATTTTGGACATATCTCAGATTTCGCTCCAGCGGTGGGGATGCTCTTAGGGGCGTTCTTACGAAGATGAAATCAAGCTCAATTTTTTTGAATTTTTTGAAAATTGTATCATGCGATAATCTTAGCTAAAATACATGTGGATCATTGTTCTTACCATGATTTTTGTTTCGAATGGTATCATATGGTATCACATGCTTCATTCAAAATTGAGCCATTCAGATCCGTTACATGGCAGGTTTAGGCAATTGTAAATAATTTTTAATACAACGTGTGGGATGTTATGTGTTTCCTAGGTCCAAATGGTCATCATGTTTTTCATTTAAGAGAAATGTCACCAAAGTGTCATTTTCTTGTACCACATGTTCATCATGTTTTTTATTAGGGCCGTTCTTACGAATATGAAATCAAGCTCAATTTTTTTGAATTTTTTGAAAATCGTATCATGCGATAATCTTAGCTAAAATACATGTGGATTGTTGTTCTTACCATGATTTTGTTTCGAATGGTATCATACGGTATCACTTGCTTCATTCAAAATTGAGCCATTCAGATCCGTTACATGGCAGGTTTAGGCAATTGAAAATCATTTTTAAAACAATGTGTGGGATGTTACGTGTTTCCTAGGTCCAAATGGTCATCATGTTTTTCATTTAAGAGAAATGTCACCAAAGCAAGTGTCGTTTTCTTGTACCATATGTTCATCATGTTTTTTGTTTAGGGGCGTTCTTACGAATATGAAATCAAGCTCAATATTTTTGAATTTTTTGAAAATTGTATCATGCGATAATCTTAGCTAAAATACATGTGTATCGACATTCTTACGAAAATTTTGGTGTTCATTGGTATCATATGGTATCACATGATTCCTCCTCCGTTGAGATTTTCATTGCCGTTAATTGTCAGGAATGGGCAATTCTGTTTGCTATTGAAATAACATGTGGGCAAATCACTCCGACTTGTTCGGGCTTCGAAAATTTCGAAGGCCGTATTCTTCTTCTTCATAGTGTTATCGTGGTCACTATTACTACTAGTACTCATGTTTCTTGTTGCCTTCCTCTTCTTTTGAATACTGATGTCAAGTGACGACGCTCTTGCTGCGTAGTCCTCGTCGTTAGAATAAGAAGGCAATTCTTCTTGTTCAGCATCGTGATATTCCTCGACACTGTCGTTGTTTTCAACAAGAGTATTGTCATGATCACAAGTAGAGCCGGCCGAAGATTGCCCTTCTGGTGACAATAATAAAGTACTTGTTACGTTCCCGGCGGGCGGAGTGCAAGTGGCGAGTACATCTGCTGCTTTGTCTTCTTCTTGTGATGATGATTCTTCCGAGAAACATGAAGCCGATTCATCATACATTCTGTTCTTCAGTGATTCGCGCGTTACTAGATTCTTCAGGAGTCCCAACGTGCGTTCTTTATTCTGGTTCTTGTACCCCGACACCTTGAACCGAACACAAATTTGGCGTAGTAAGGAGACTGTGCACTTGGATACATGTAACTGCCTGATCATGACAATATTGCCACTTTTGTCGAGTTTGAAGTCACGATCCACCACCAATTCTTTCACAAATTGCTCGATCATTTTGGCGCGATCGTGAACAGGGGGAGCAGCAGGTGCCATGTCTGTCTGCTGCGATTGCAAGTTTGATGACATGGTTTGCCGGTAAAGCTGAAGCAGATGAGGAGGAGGAGTGTTTGTTGAACTACTAGGACAAGCAAGCAATATCGTGTTGCTTGTTTGAAAAGGTACGTGAGGCGCCAAAAACTCTTGCCTCCAAGATCATCATGTTTTTTACTTAAGAAATACATCACAATGCCGTTATTTTACAGCTGTGATACTCGAAAATATTAGCTGGTATCACGTGATACCTTTTTTTACATGGGTCAAAAAAGGTATCATAAAGTGGTATCATGATACCGACATGATACCACTCCCAACCCGGATATTCGGAGTCGACACGTGATACCAACGGCTATAAACCCGGAGATGATACCAAAAATCGAAAAAAACCTATTCGTAAGAACGCCCCTTAGGACATGTGTCACGTGATACTCGAAAAGATTAGCTGGTATCACGTGATACCTTTTTTTACATGGGTCAAAAAAGGTATCACAAAGTGGTATCATGATACCGACATGATACCACTCCCAACCCGGATATTCGGAGTCGACACGTGATACCAACGGCTATAAACCCGGAGATGATACCAAAAATGGAAAAAAACTATTCGTAAGAACGGCCCTTAGAACATGTGTCACGTGATACTCAAAAAGATTAGCTGGTATCATGTGATACCTTTTTTGACATGGGTCAAAAAAGGTATCACAAAGTGGTATCATGATACCGAAGTGATACCACTCCCAACCCGGATATTCGGAGTCGACACGTGATACCAACGGCTATAAACCCGGAGATGATACCAAAAATCGGAAAAAACCTCTTCGAAAGAACGTACTGTACTGGTATTCTAATTTCCATTGGTCGAGGGTTGATGGTTGATATGGCTGGGTGCAAATAAAAAGTACTTTGGGTAGCCACCGTAGCACTCATATGAAATTAATTTAGTTAACAATTAATTGAAGCGACCTCCCTGAGTATTTATCTATACAATGATAGAGTATTTTTGTATACCGGCATACTTGACGACATGCCAATGAACGAAAATGTGCACTCACAAAGAGTGAACACTGCTGATGCTCATCTTGCCTCCATGAGGCACCTTACAGTCAAACTTGAATTCACAACCAAGCATCATAATGATGTTGAAAGGTTTGGTGATCGACACTGGACCGAACTTGATGCAATTGTGTTGAATTTGAGGATCAACATGCTCAGTGTCGAAAGCACGGCATATTGTCATGCTTGACGTGCATGTTGAGATAAAAGATGCTGGAGTGTGTTTGCCGTGTGCACCAATTGTGCAACTGCTCATGATGCACTTGATGAAGCTTTAGAGCTATCGGTGCACACGGGAGGTGGTCCGGAGCAAGAGATCGTTGATGTAGAAAGTCATCAACAACGAAGCACGACGTTTGACGTGATGGAAAACTTCGGAGTAAGAAAAAACTAAAAAAATATCATACTACACCTACTGAGGCTACCCAAAATCCTTTTTTCGTGCACCCAGCCATAGTGCATAATGCATAATGCATAAAAATGCATAATGCACTCTATCACATGCTCAGTGCCCAGGGCACAGCGAGCTGAGTGACATCCTGAAGGGTTCTCATTTGGATCTGCACACGAACGAATATGAACCTCCGTAATCGTAGTATCCGCATGTAGACGAGTGATCATTATAAATTGAAACAGAGACAAACACGAACACAAAAACGACCCAACATTCCACCATGCCACTTTCTCAGTTGATTTACACCAAGCCCGATGTTGTTACATCCGTTGAGCACCCCAGTACTTTTGTGCTGATGGTAGACTCCGAAATGTACGAGAAGCACAAGAAGGACAAGTCGATTCCGCTAGCCTCCGTCGTCGATTCCTTTGACATCCTGGTACGTAAAATGTCGGTGTGAATGTCAGAACTCTGCTGTCTTCCATTGCATTGACTCACCATATTCGATGTATATCTGCGATTGGATTCACTTTCAGAAATATGACAACGGCAAGTCTGGCAAGATCGTACGACCGTCCAAGGCCGAAATTCAAGATACATTTGGAACGACCCGTGACGACGACGTGGTCGAATTCATGCTAGAACATGGAGAGCACCATGGCAAAATTCATGCCAGCAATGGCGAACCTGGAGCAAGGACTCGGGCCGGAAAGTACGCATCTGGCATTGCGTATTGAGTTGGCTGCAGCTGGACCTTGTGCTGGGATTTGTATGCTGACGGAGGTGTGCTTTGATGGTTTTGCCTGAGAGATAGCTTTCTAGGTTTATCGAGGTGCCCTATTCGGTCGCATAACTACAGTACTACAGTATTCAAGTACAAGTACCTGGTATTTTAGAGTTCAAAAGGAGTGTGAAGTGTGAAGGATTCGCATTCTACGTAGGTACAAGTACTTGTACCGTGGACTATCGGTAGATCATACAGAGACCCTATGATATGAGATAAAACAAGGTTAATCAAGGTTCTTGCACCTACTCTGTGTTATACAGCATACGTTAACACGGTTACATGGAGTATTAAAAATCGGAATCATAGTACCCTGTACTACTTCAACGGTAGTAGCACTGCACTCACTGAATACGAAGAGTCGTTAGTCGTGACGTCGTGAGCCGTCGTGACTGTGCTGAATGACGGGAGCATTTGTCCTCGGCACGAACGGACTCGGATCAGTTTTGTATGCACGATTCTACAATTCTACATATGCGTTAAATCTTGCTTGCCGGCTTGCCAGGTCGAGGATAACAAATCTGCGATCACGTCTGGAGTCTGGAGGCAGATGCGTTTTGTGTACTGTGCCTCTGCTACTGTACGTGGTCTACAAGTACTCGGAGTATGCCACAAGCCATACGTCCCACGTCCCACAGGCGATCACTCGCTTTCCCTTCTCGAGTGTCATGATCACAAATTTTGACTTTCTTCTGAAGGCGATTACGACTGACACTGTCTACACAGCAACGCATCTTTGATTCTACTACAGATATGACTCTTAAACGAAAGAGGTCGTTGGTATTGCGCTTTGAACTGCCTGAATTCCACCATGAATTTGAGGATTTCCCAGATCAAATGTTGTTCGCGAGTACGAGGCAAAGGCGGGGCGATATGATTCGAGAATTTCTACAAATGGGTGCAGACGTCAACACCCGCAATATCGATGGCTTCTCATGCCTCATCATAGCCAGCTTGAATGGCGATATCGATACTGTTCGCGAGCTCTTGAACGACGAGAATATTGATGTGAATGCCAAGAACGCACTAGGCAACTCAAGCCTCCACGTTGCATGCCAGAGGGGGCATGTTAGTGTTGTTTGTGAGCTTCTGAAGCACAAGAGCATAAATGTGAATATCAAAGATAACAATTGCAACACGGGCTTGATTGTTGCCTCCATGGCTGGTCATCACGATGTCGTTTGTGAACTATTGAAACACCCGAATGTTGATGTGAATGCAACAAATCTGGAGGGCCGCTCGGGACTCATCACAGCCGCCCTTCGTGGCAATCTCAACGCTGTTAGTGAATTATTGAAACACAAGAATGTGGATGTGAACATCAAAGACGACAATGGCGACACATGTCTTTCCATTGCCTGCTCGCTGGGTC
>JAKSYS010000559.1:0-42058 GCA_022925895.1 Fragilaria crotonensis | reverse complement strand
ATTTAAACATTCATTCATATAATTTATTTGCACTCTTATTCAAATAATGAATGCGTCTTGGAAAGAACAGGTATGACATGCGACATAGGCGGAATAATTCAAACATATGCGCAATTTTCTATTAAGTAGCAGCCGTTGAGACAAAGCGTGCATCGCCGAAACGTGGAGATATACTGATGGTCTACAGCATATTGACCAAAAGACACCAAATGAGAACCCTAACCAAAAATCAAATGGCACTCTTTTTTTGGAACAGAGTGGTATGTATTAGCACAAAATAAACCAGGGATTGGAAGTAAATAACCACCGGTACCGGTAACCAAATACCGATGGTATTATACTGTACCACTACTGTGATTTTTAAAATAACTGGTTACCTGCGAGTTGCAATATACCAACCAGTAACCAAGACCCTTGGTTATTTTCTACTGAGTTTAGTCGGTAGTATTTTGAATTCCGGTGTTCGGGAATACCAGTCGGAATTTCCATAAATGTTCTGTCCTGCATCAGTGTGTTTACGGTTCATTTCTGTACTGTAGTACTGAAGTTTACTGTTACTGTAGTGTTTTTACTACCATTATACCTACCGGACGAAACCAATGGAACCGAGTAAGTACTGCGATTCGAAAAATGAAGAGAAGTATATTCATACCGGACTGAAGTATTTTTCAATACCAAAATACCTCCCAGTGCAACAGCGCAATACCATTCTACCTACTGGAGGACTGTAATACCAGATTCAACGTGGGACAGTATTATTTTTCCAATCCCTGAAATAAACTACACAGGCTCTGCTAAACTCGACAACTCGACTGCTGTTTTGAACTTTGAACGAAGACAGCGTCGTGCTTCATGCTTCATGCGGCAATCATTGTGACGCTTGAATCCTGCCGCACCACTTTGTTCCCTTTTCGTAATGTGGATCCGATGATTTGAATAGCTCGTACAAGTACCCTTTCTTCTCAGCAAAAGCCCGAGAATCAACGTCAATTACAAACAAATCAACACACACTTGTTTGTCTATTCCAAACACCCTATCGCAACTTGCGAGTGCACAATTCTCAACGAGGTGGTCAAGCTTAAAAGGCGGCCACTGTGGGCGTGAACAACTTGAGGATGTCGCCAAACTCTTCTCGAGTAAGCAACTGCCTACGAAGCTACCATTGGATTGGATCGTTTGGAACTATTCTGTGGACGGGATTGTCAAGGAATCGCTCTAACTGAACAAATGTCCACCAATCTGAGTATTTTGAGGAAAAGTTCAGATGATGCGATATTTGTTTTTCGGTTGTGATATTCTTGTGCCTCTTGCTTTCTGGCCGTTGACGACTGTAAGGACGACGAATGCAATATCAAGGATGATCGTGCCGTCGACAATGACGATTATGATGATTGGAAGGAGCATTCCTACAAGGCGCACGTTCGCGACACGGATCCTGATAAGGAGGCGTTCGTGTTGGGAGACCGGTTGGACGATAATGACGTTGACACAATGCTGACTACGCCGACGATGAGTACAGTTATACGCCCGCAACCAGAGCAGGACAACATGAACATCACCCCGAGGCGCTTTGTTGTCACGTGCGTGCGCGCTTTATTCTTCATATAGCTCTTGGTTGCCCTTTATGAAATTCATTTGTAAATTGAGTCTAGATCGCAGTTCCACCTGATTTGAGTCACACAGTCATCGTTGCTTTCCAATGCGTCTATGACAACGTTATCATTTCCAATTTCAAATTTCAAGTACACCCAATGAAGTAACTTTTGTCATGCCAGATAGGACAAGAGTGCTCGCGCGCAACTGAGGTATTTCACAACCACGTAGCACAAGCACCAATCCTCGTCAACGCAGAATAACAACATAACCCAAATCTGGAGGCCCACCGCTGCGGAACTTAATTTCTGGTCTGCTACTGAGTCATTGGGGAAGCTCAACCGGTATGATACGTAGGATTGTAGTTAAAAGCAGACTGCAGACTGCCCTGAGACTTTTGCAACGAAAAGGACTGTACAGTTCAAAGGGAATGGTACTATAGTCAGAAACAAATGTGACTGGAGTGTCATATACAATCGAATCTTCATCGCGTTAGGACGACTGACGTTGGTGTTGATTGGGGTTGTTGCAACGAGGATTAATTTTTTTGATGCTGTCGATACACCATGGTGTCGATGACAAGTACGGGTGCGTGGTAACGCAGTCATGCACACAGCTGTAGAACGTATCCCAGTAGTGGCAATCGGAGGAGATTAATTGTTCGGACGAAGACAGACAGCAATCGGCAGCATATATACACAAGCGTTTCATGGATGGATGGAAATCGATCAATCTTGGATGAACTGTGACGGACTTGCTCAACGCCTGAGATTTTCCACTGAATTTAGTGAACGATTTTGTTTGCTTTCCTGACAGCAGTTGCAGAGCACACCATTACACTACTTGAATCCCCCCTGCGTATTTCGGGGGGATGATTGGAGTTTCGTGTTCAGCGTCTGATTGCAATTCAGCAGGTTGGGACGTTAGCTCGACGATCGTTGGATCGTCGCTTGCGGCGCCTTCTTCACTTGTTTGCTCCACCAAGGGCAGGGTCAGGTCATCCAGGACGCCATCATGATCAGCTCTCCCGACGTCGGTAGACGTACGTGAATTGTCACAATACATGTAAAGGAAACAGGCAGGAGGAGTAAGAAGGAGCAGCGCAAGACCCACAAACGTAACAAGGATCACGAACACAGCTGACTCTTCGTCAAGAACAGTGGTCTTAGCATATAAGAAGAGACCAAAAAACAGCAGAAGCCCAAGAATGCCACAATAAACTTCTCGGCAAAACTGAATGATCTGCGCAAGGATGGGGGCTGCCAACATGTCTCCTTCGTTCCTTCCATCTGGCCAAAATAGTGCATACCACGCTATCAATACTTGAGCGCCACCACTGAAATAGACGACGAGATGATGCTTATACCGTTTTTCTGTGTTGGCTCTGACAATCCAGTTGATAATGTAAAGGAACCGGTACAGCCCCATGAGGAACAGAAATGATGCTCCGGTCAGTCCCTCGACCTGTCGATAACGTCGGTAAAGAATGGCTTGAGGAATCAGAGCAAGCGGCTCCCAGATAATGGAAGCCGTCCAACAAATTTCTAAAGGATCAATGCCAAATCTTGCATCCGAAAAAAGGCATGAGAAGCTGAACGTTAGAATCGTTGCAATGACATAATGCCAGGATTTAACCGCAGCCATGTCTTGATCAGGTCTGTACGTCGATTTGAGTTGGTGTAGGCATGAAATCGAGCAGCAAATGAAGAGCGATGAAGAAATGTAAAATGATTTCACGATGCTGTTGTAGGCATCATAAAATGTGGTGAACAAGTCTAGATACCGCGCGACACTGACAAAGAGTAGCGCTTCTTGTGTCTTGAGCGAAATTCCTATCGTGTTTGATTGAAACGTGAGTATGACCCGCCAGTGAAAGCAAACGCATGTGACATGGGAGACTTGAGCCTGGGGAACAAATACAAAAACTACTTCAAAGACTCACCTTGGGCATTCTTCTTCACAAACAACCGATAAAGAATCATGCATACTGCAATAACGTGAAGGAGATCCCCAGTTACTCGAAATGCATTGTACGCCATGTCGTCGTGCAAAACGATGTGACGACTGAGAATGGTGTGTTGATGTGTTCCGTAAAACCAAAGTTCACTCGCTCTTTCAGGCCGGTGCTTGCAGCGAACGAAACGTCCCGCAAAACAGAACGCCGCGTCCATTCTGGGGAAAAATGGTCCTTACAGCCCCCGAAACTGCCCCCGAAAGGCGCGCGCGTTTCGGGGATCCGGGTACTTGGGGTTGCGGGAAACACCGATTTTTCAATACGGTTCCCGTAACCCCGAAAAATTCCGGCGTACAGTTCAGTACTGGTATCAGTAGAGAGTACTGGAAGACAGAGTATGTTTAAGAGTATAGCAACAATAGATATACATATACTACGTATAAAATGAAATAATATACCCGGTATTTGATTACGTGTGCTGCTTCCTCCAAAAACACAGTATTGTACTCTATCATACTCTAGTAGAGAACACCGTTCCAGGCTTCGTAACGGCGTCTTGGATCGCGTCCATTCGAACAGCTCGTATCATGTACATAGCGCATGATCGTATGATAAATGCAAACGTGTCATACCTATGAGCATGTACGAAACCCGGTTGACAAAGCCGGCAGCTTTTTTAGGGGTTGCGGGAACCGGCTTGAATTGATTCTCTGATGTCACGCTATTGCGTGAGAGACAACTCGACACGGATTCGAGATGCATATACGAAGTTGTCCGAGTGATCCGAGAAGTTGTCCGAGTGATCCGAGAAGTTGTCCGAGTGAACCGAGAAGTTGTCCGAGAGCGTATCCCTAATGCATTGCGGTACTGAGTACTAGTGTGTAGAGTGTCAGTAGAGTGGTCCATGTAAAAGTTATTTCATGCTCTGAAACGAGTTTCAAAAAGTCAAATCGCTCTGAAAAGTCGTTTCAAGAAATGAGTGATCCGGAATTGGGATCACTTCTTTTAATCCTGTAGACTTATACCAGAAGCCACAAAAATAGGGTTAAGAAGTGATCCAGTAGGACAACTCGAAAATCCTCCGGACAACTCAAAAATCCTCCGGACAACTCGAAAATTCTCTGAAAGACGCCATTTTTGTCGAGCTCCGTTTTTCGATAATAGTGCGAAACAACAAATCGATTCCCGCTGTTTCCCGCATCCCCCAAAAACGCTGCCGGCTTTGTCAACCGGGTTTCGTACATGCTCATAGGTATGACACGTATGCATTTATCATACGATCATACGCTATGTACATGATACGAGCTGTTCGAATGGACGCGATCCAAGACGCCGTTACGAAGCCTGGAACGGTGTTCTCTACTAGTATGATAGAGTACAATACTGGGTTTTTGGAGGAAGCAGCACACGTAATCAAATATATTATTTCATTTTATATGTATTTGTTTATATACACTGTTGCTATACCCTTATACATACTCCGTATTTCAGTACTCTCTACTGATACCAGTACTGAACTGTACGCCGGAATTTTTCGGGGTTGAGGGAACTGTATTGAAAAATCGGTGTTTCCCGCAACCCCCTTTTGATCGAAACCACAGAACGCCGCGGGCGTTCTGTGTGAAAGCCGGGTTCGCACGAAACGCAACAATCGAGTTTGTGTATGAAGTGCTACGTAATTAGAAATTGGACTAAATGGGACCAGGCATGGGACGATGTGGTACTACAGTACGCTGTGACAATGGAGTACAATGCGAGTTGCGGTGCGCGGGCAGGCGGCAATTCTTGTCTTCGGAACTTTTCTGATTGTCACAGATAACCGCATCCGATAGAGAAGCTCGTCGTTTGATCCGAGACGGCGAATCGTAGCATCCGAACGAAACGAGCGCCTGCCTTTCTTTTACGAGCCGCGCGGCATGTCTGTCGAGTGCTTGCGGTTTTTTGGCCCATTTGCTCATGGCGGCAAATTTGTTCGACGAACGACGTGACAAGCGACAAACGAGACGACTGATCCACATGATAACTTTAGTACATTTTTCACGCAACTACATTCAACGCCTGATTTCTTTTACACCTATACATGTCTATATAGTATATATAAAATGCTCTCCGATTCTGCGGTTTTGTGGTTATTTCTAGGGGAGTACGCCTGTAAGGCCGATGCTTATCTCAAACAAAAGGTGTTCGCAAAACAGAAATTCACTGCATATTTTGTAATTTCCATTCCTTACGATGGAAAATCACAAAATAAAACATGATGCACGTTTTGTGAAGCCGGGTGACATGACCTTTTTTCACAATCCGTGTAACACGGTTTGTTCGGCTCCGGGTTCGAACAAAATGTGCACAAGAACATCTACTTCGTAGTCTACGACGGTGGTGGTAGTATGTGCCGGATCGTCCAGTCGAATGTGAATTTGCTTTCGCCATATATGGTAGAATTGTAGTAGTGCACTGATGACCAAACACTCCTGACTTGCCTGCAACAACAATGGCAATGGACAGTTGGCGTCATGTCCTTCTATACAACGACTCTCTGCCACACATCAACCATAGAGAGGTTGTTAAGAGGAGTGCAAAAATAACAAGGAGCAAACCTGTTGCTCAGCTCATTTTTCAGTGCGAATGTGCAGAGGCCTGATTCCGCGACGGACTCATCACCCCTCACAACTCACCACCAACATGCTCTTTGTGCGACCAATCCTGCTCGTAACTTTCTTGGCATTTCTCAAGCTGTTGTACGGAGGAAGAACGAGCAAACTAATGTGGATCAAGAGCAACTTTTGCAATTCAGGAACATGATGCGTGAATGATGGCGGATCATGTGCCTGATCCAAAGCCATTCATAGTACTACTGACAAATGACTGGTTGTCGCAACTGAGAATCGAGCAGACTACATCAAGATGCGGCTTCCAAGCATCAAAGTTATGGTTCATTGTCATTGCTCAAAGCAAGTTCATGTTTCCCTTGACAAAGGTGGAATGTAGAGATTCAAAGGACGAGAAGGCTCCTCAGACTACGGCCCCAACAACAATGAAACGTTGAAAACCAAAGCGTAATACTGGGCGGCTTCTTGCACCATCCTTCTATGATAGTACAATACTATAGGACAATCATGGTGGAAACATTTAGCTATTCTTCTTATCATTGAGAGTTGATGATGAAGCCAAATGTTGGATGCAGCATGGTGCATGGTGCAAGTTGAATGGCGATTGAATGTATGAATACGAGGTGGTGCACAGTTTCTGTATTGTTCTACATGATTGTAGTTGGAATCATTTATTTTATACAAGTTTGTATAGTGAAGATATCGTGGTGCAGACTGTTCGACATAAGGCGTGTTTTTCACAAAATGAGAAACAAAACAAGCAACTTATTTTGTGAATTGTGTTTTGTTTGACGTAAGCATCGGCCTAAGGACCATATTTCACGTTTTCACGGAACAGTACGTGACGTCCGTTCTGCTGAAAACGTTTCGTTCGCTGCAAGCACCGGCCTCAGGAGATCAGATTTCGTGCTAAGGAATACTCGTACCGTGATGCTACTACTAGCTAGCAGGTGCAGTAGCACTACTACTACCGTAAATATCATAAATAGGTCTAGTGCAGCTGGGCGGTCGCTAATTCCGGTAGTTTGCGCCAGTATAAATTGCATGGGACAATCTCGTACGACCTTAAACATAGTACTGTACCGGGACGACAAAAAAGAATCGCCATGTCGACACAGTGATTAACCTGCATCTAACGGCAGCCATTTATAGATCTCATGAAGGGCTTTCGTTTCAGCTATTCAAAGTGAGGACCCGACATGTATTGATAAAGATATGATAAATCTAAATTATTAATTTTGACGTTTTCTTAACATAGTACCTGGACAATTCAGTCACTAGTGTGGCAAATTGAGTCCCTTTTGACAATGTCAAGTTGGAACAAGTTTTTTTTCATGTTACGAATATATCGCAAGGGCCTATTCCACAATTCTGCCATCTTGAAATTTATCTATTCAGCAATGGATACATTCGGATTGGTGTTGAGACGGACAGCAATAAAATTTCGAAGTTCGTAATGAAACTCATGCTTTGTATGCGATTAAATTAGTAGCATGAATTTTTTTGTATGAAACATATGGAAAGTGCCGTAGGATTAAAAAATTGCGACGTGAACGCACTTCAATGTTCAAAATTGAGTTTGACCATGTTGACTTTGCAGTGGCCGCCAGAAATGCTAAACTTAGTTATTTGACTGCAAATTTGACCGGACATTAGATTGCCGGCATACTAACAAGTACTAACAGTGTCAAAGAAGCACTACTGTTGTTCTTTGCTTTTGTCGACATGATACAAAAATGTGCAATTAAATTACGAAGCAAAACTTTACATTCCCCAAAAAAATCCAAAATTTTAACTCGCCGCATCTTTTGAACTGTCCCACCTCACCACAAACAAGCTACAGTAACCCCATATGTTTGAGGGCATAGGACAACTCTCTAGTTACTGAAATGCACAATCTTCGTGTATTGATGTGGTGAAATTAGTGGTTTCTAAATCTGTCCAGCTACTCTCGTAATTTTGGTCGTCCAGATACTATGTTTATGCTAGTACCGAGCTTAGCTTGGCTTGGTATTGAAGGGGGAACGTTTAACGGGACTATTCTCTGGAGGCCAGAAAAAAACGAATCTGGACGAATCAATTCACAGTACATATAGTCACCGTACACGAAAGGTTGAACCCTAATCCTTTTCCAAATAATGTCAATGAGAATGCAAAACCGTATGCATACAACTGGGCAAACTTGGTTCATGATTGATGTCAAGCATCCTTGCATTGATAGCACATGTTTTCTTGCAAGTGCTTTGTTGTCGGTTTCAAGTTCCATATCAGTATTTTTGTGGAGTGTGCAATGAACTCAAAGGCTGTGCGGCCTTCTTCAAGTGGCAAGATGGTGCTACGGACAGATGTGGTGTCAAGGTAACACCTATCTTCATGATCCGCCCTATCATTGGTGGCACTGAAGTATTAAGGGCATGCGAGGACTGGCTGTGGATGACTTACATGAGGCAACAGGTGTATTAGGAAAATGTAATTCAGCAAGGGTTTAATTGCACCTTCCCTGAACATGGTGGAAATGTCTTTTACAAATGATATGCTATCACTCCATCTAGCAAAGAAGCCAGAAGCACATGGGTGAGTATCACCTTGCTTGCTAGTTTTCAGGTGGTGAACAATAACAATAATAACCTATTTATAGGGTTAGCACTGCGCTCTAGCTGTGATGCCGGACCTGTGTACCCCATCCCGGCAAGTTTCCTCCCAAGGAATGATGCTCAAAACTGTTATGCCTTACCCAGAGTCACAAAAAAAGTAGTGAGAGATTGCTGTGAATTATTTTCCGACTGTGCCTGCACCAATTTTTCACTCTACTTAGTCACCTGCAATCTTGGGTTGCTGATGGTCCAGTCACTATTCCATGCAAGGATCTGACACGGTAGTGCCGATTATCAAATCGTATTGAATGGGGTCTGCTGAAGTAATATCATACGTCTGCATTGTCAGTTGATGATCAAGTATCCCTTGAATCTTTGTCCTTCTCATCATGAAGCCTACAGTCTAGTTGTTTGCCTCCAATAATCGAGTGAAATGGTCAGAGAAGTCTATCATTATTCCTCGAGGAATCATTGTTTGGCTGGTGGCAACAGTGAAGAACAACCTATGTTAGCTACTATCACTGTTTTTCACCATCAGCATATCATGCTGCCAACAGCCTGTGGCCAACCAGCATTATGGAATGACAAGATGCTGATCCATTCAGGTCAAAAAACATTCGGAAAATTTGGGATGACAACAATGTCTTTGAGCATGACAATGTCTATGATCATGCTAGTGGTTGCTGGCTTTGTGTTGACAATGGTAAGGTCCAACAACAATCCCCCCAATTAGGTGGACAATCCAATTCTCTGCATGGCATGAGCGTCTCCATACAGATGTTGAATGCATCATGTTTGGTATTCTTAGATGTCAATGGTGGATGTTGAAGAATGGAATATGATTGCTTGGCACTGTTGTTTGATATTAAGTGTTTCTCACCTGCAAATGGGATGATGGCATTGATTGTAACTGGGTTGCTGAACTTGGCAGAAACAATAATGAAAAATGCCTTTGATGAAGATCGAGGAAGGAGATAAATGTCTTATCCAAGGAGAATTATAAAAAAATGAGCATTGAAGTCATTCAATATCAGGTGGTCCGGTGCAAGTTGTTTGCAATCTCAGTCTCAAAATGAAAGAATTTTGAAGATGATTCATAAATATTTCGCCATCGCGCACAGTCGGAACAAAGTCAAATGGCCTTCTTGACTTGGAAACATTAAGTAGACACCAGCCGCTAGTAGTGTTGTACATCAAGATCTTTGCATAGTGATCAACTAGTTAGTTGTAGTCTGATTAGTCTTTTTGACAACCAAGAGTGGCATTAAGGTGTCGTTGGAGCTTCGTGTTCATAGTCTGATTGAGATTCAGTGGCTGGGATCGGATAATAGAGCGAGTTTCGTTGTGTCATTGCATTCGACGCCTTCGCTTGTTGGGTTTACCAAGGGCAAGGTTAGTTCAGTATCGCTCCCGACCTGGGCAGATGCGCGTGTATTGTTGCAATACGAATACAAAAAGCTGGCAGGAAGGGCAAGCGCGATCAGCGCAAAACCCACAGATGTTACAAGGTTCACAAATGCAGCAAAATCTTTGTCGCGGTCAATGATCTTAACACAAAAGATCAGGCCAAACAACAGCAGAAGGCCAAGCATACCACAGTATACTTCTCGGCGAAATTGGAAAATAGTATGTTCTGCCCAGAAGAGCGCATACGACGCTATCAATGCCTGAGCTCCACCACCCAAATAGTCGAGGAGAGTATGATTTAACCACTCCTCTGTTTTGGCACTCACAATCCAGTTGACCATGTATAGAAGCCGGTACAGCCCCATGAGGAACAAGAACGATGCTCCCGTCAGTCCCTCGATCTGTCGATAACGACGGTAAAGAACGGCTTGAGGAACGAGAGCAAGCGGCTCCCATAGAGAGGAGGCTGCCTTGAAAATTTGTACCGGATCAGTGCCATGTTTGTTATCCGATAGAAAGCATGCCGCACCAAAAGTGAGAATCGTTGCAATGACATAATGCCAGGGTTTAACCGCAGCCATATCCTGATCAGGTCTGTACGTCGATTTGAGTTGCTTTAAGCATGATATAGAGCAGCAAATGAAGATCGATGAAGATATGTAAAATATTTTCACGATGCTGTTGCGATCCCGTCTGCGTCATTCGGGGATGTTGATGGTGCGTCATATTCAGTGTCTGATTTAGTTTCAGCAAGAAGAAGGGACCTAGTGTTTAGGATCATTGGGTCGTCGCTTGCGACGCCATTCCGTGTTGGGCCCACCAAGGGGAGGGTCAGGTCATCAAGAAAGTCGTCAGAATCATCTCTCCCGACGTCGGCAGATGTGCGTGTATTTTCACAATACAAATGTAAGAAGCAGGCGGGAGGCGTAAGAATGAGCAGCGCGTATCCCGTAAACAGAACAAACCTCACAAGCACAGCAGAAAACCCGTGGAAAACATTGGACTCATTATAAAAGATCAAGCCAAACAACAGCAGAAGGGAAATCATACCACAGTATAATTCACGGCAAAACACAATGATCTGATTGAGAATGGGGGCAGCCAACAGGTCTCCTTCGTTTGTTCGATCAGGCCAGAAGAGCGCACACGACGCTATCAATACTTGAGCTCCACCACCCAAATAGATGAGGAGATCATGTGCATACAGGTCTCCTGTATCAGTTCTGACAATCCAGTAGGCCACATATAGAAGACGGTAAAGCCCCATGAGGAACAGGAACGATGCTCCCATCAGGCCCTCGACCTGTCGATAACGTCGATACAGAACGGCTTGAGGAATGAGAGAAAGCGGCTCCCACATAATTGAGGCAGTTCGGCAAATTTGTATTGGACCAATGCCATGTTCATTATCCGATAGAACGCATGCGAAACTGAAAGTAAGTATCATTGCAATGATATAATGCCAGGGTTTTACCGCAGCCATATCCTGATCAGGTCTGTACGTTGATTTGAGTTGGTCGAGATTTGGAATCGACCAACAAATAAAGAGCGATGAAGTTATGTAAAAGATATTCGTAGCGCTGTTGTAAGAATCATAATGTGTGTCGAACAAGTGTCGCGAGATGCTGACCAATAGAAGCGCTTCTTGCGTGGTGAGAGAAATTCCTACAGTGATGCGATTACGTGTGAACAATAAGTTGTGAGAACTGACAGAGTGCACGTACTGGTACATGATGGTTGTTGGAATTCACATATGGCTGGATGCAGGAAAAAAGTGCTTTGGGTAGCCCTTCGTGGGTCTGGTATGATATATTTTTAGTCTATAACAAATTCAGTCTGCGGCACCAGTACAAAATAGGAATATCTCAGATGATCACAGACCACACGGTACGCATACTACATCTTCACCTCGCCACAAACGTTTCATGCACTCGTGATGAACTTCAGATCAATGTAGAATTACATTGACAACCCAATAAAGGATTCTTCTAATAGGTGTGTAATTTATAGAACCAGGAAGCCGCAGAACGAATAATAATCGGCCGTAGTATCATCCAGAATGCGGAACAGATATGTCACTTTCAACAAATTGTCTTCGGTGTAGACTGCATCCACTACTCAACCCCAATACCATATTCCACTTTCACGTTCCAGCGCTCTAGACTTTCTCGTTTCTCCCGAGTGTGCAGATGGACACCGCACCCGCCACATGGCGATTTATTCACGACCACATCCAGCAGTCATTTGAATCGGACATTATTCTCTCCGCTCCCTCTGTGGGTGATGCCAACCCCTCCAATTGTGCACAGTCTGTAACTTGTGAGACTTGTTAGAGAAGCTGCCATGGGCTCTTGAATTGGGGTTGGTCTGGCTGCTTGGTTGTGGCGGAGCAGGCACTTGACTTGTTTGGATGGTTGGCGGTGCTGATGCCGCTCCGCCACCAGGTCGACGGTCTTTTTGCGACCCCGGCGATGTGCGTGTCCAAGATTTGCTACATTGTCGGCCTTGGTGACCAAAGAGGAAGTGACGCTCATCAGGAATGCGTTGAGGTACTCATCTACATTCGCGTATACACTGTTGAAGCACGGGAGGCGACTCTCACAAGTAAAAGAAATATCTCTGGACTCAATGATTGATAACGCAATATTGTTTGAAACCGCGAACAGGTTTTTGCCAAAGCTGCATATGAATGCTTCACTTTTCAATGGCTCTTGGTAGAGGATGCCATGCAAACGGTAAATTGAAGTGCATTTCTGGTTGAACGGACTTGATTGCCATCATCTCTATCGAGGAGTATAACAAGAGACTCAACGATATCAATTTTGGTGAAGGTGTGTGACAATTTAAGTGTCAGAGGCTTCATTCCATTACTCTTTGATACTGCATGAGAAAGCATTCTTGTCCACACCTCCCTCCAATTGGTTTTAGTTCGAGGAGCAGATGTAACGACGGCTCAGTTTACAGGCCTCAGCACACGACAAGATAAATGTTGATCCGTTGCGTCTCCCGCGTGCACTGATATTGCTACTGCTCTTGGTGCCTTTGATGATGCTTTTGAGCTATCAGTGCACGCGGGAGACACAACGTAACGCGAGATATGCGGTTGTCAATGTCGACAACAATGAAGTGTGTTGATTGACGAGTTAAGCAATTGTGTGTCGGCTCGAAACTAAATAAATAGCATACCAGTCCTACTGAGGCTACCCTAAATTCACAAAACGTGCATCCAGCCATACAAAACTTGCCTTGAGCATTCTTCGTAACAAATAACCGATGAAGAACTATGCACCTTGCACTGACGTGCATGAGATCTCCGGAGACTCGGAACATAATTGAGGCCATGATTTCTCGGAGGGAGATGCGACGGCGTGACAATGGCGTTGCAGTGGTCACAAGCGAATGAATGCCTTGATTCGATTCCCTCTGAAGAGTCCGAGTACTCGTACCACACCAGCACTGGAGTGTTACGATTTTTTTATCACGTACTCCGAGTTTTTTTCAGGGAGTGGCGGATGAATGGATGACTGGTGAGATCTTCAATCCCAATTTTTGTGCTTCTCTCTACATGCGCGTGCATATATATTGTCATATTTGTCTGTCTACGTCTCGTAAGCATGAAGATGTGTCTGGCTACGACGATGGTGAACGTGGCATTACCCCGGATTGACATCGAGCATTATCAAACCTTGCGATTTATGGTTTTTCGCGAATACGCAGCATGACCAGATAAAATGTAGGAATTTCTGGTGAGGGTTTGAGGACTGGATTTGAATTGAAAGGTCATTTTAGGTTCGAATACTGTACTGAGTTCTTCTACAGTATGATAGTTACCACTCGCACGCCCCTGCACGGGCTGCCGTGGCCGAGCATTTCATAAGTCGTACGTACAATACAGTACTGCGAGTACTGTATCTTGAATGCAGCTTAGTTCGTTTCTGGTAAATGTCGCCCTCGATACAATTGTTGGTATTCAGTACTGTATGAAACTCGGTCTACACCGAGTACAGTACTTGTACACCAGTACGTGTTTATGGTCATGTCTTTTGACCCGATGTCACATGGCACATGGGCACATAGGGGGTCTACTCGAGCAATAACGTATGCATGCATACTGTACTCAGTACATACCAGGTACCCTGATCGATGTCGAACAGCCGTTTGTTTCGAAAAATGTAGCCAATTTTGAATTTCTATCCTGGATGAAAGTTGTGTTGTTGGGTTTGCTGTTGTTGCAGTGGTTGCCCATTGCAAAGAATAGGAAACGCAATTGTGCTGTACGGAATATTTGTACTCCGAGTAGAACCTTGATCCTTGATCATACGCCATCCACTGCGTTTCACTCCATTCACAAAGATCAGCAGCTAAAACAAGACCAAACGATGAACGCAACTCTGCGAACACATGTGAGTTTGTAATCCGAGGATTCCTGAGATTGAAGCCATGGAGTGGTTTCATTATTCCATCATCGGCGTTGTCGAGGGCATGGTTCTCACTTCACACGTAGCAGTACAATGCCGGAGTGCTACAACAGTAATGCACGACTCGTGACAAGCTGCAAGAACATGCATCTCATCATCACACTCACTTTTGTCTTCACTCCTTTTTAACCATTAGGCGCCCACTGCAACAGTCCTGCAGCTGCACCGAACTTTTCGATGGGGACATTCGAATACCTTTAGTCATTTGTTCTCTCCCGATCCGTTACTTAAAGTCGACTACGCTCAAGGACTTGTTGCCTTCGGATTCTTCCTAACAACCTTGCTCCTCCTGTGGCTCCTTGTTTTACTTCTCTTGAAATTGCTTGTCAGGGATCCCAAAAACGTCATCACAAACAATAATGATATCAGACACAGAAACAAACCTATCGGCTGGGCTGCTGGAGGTTCTGTCATTGATGTACAATACATTAAAAAACATCGACGCGACCTCAAACCGCATTTGGAAAGAATGGTCAAACAATCTTGGAGAATCCAATCAGGCTTTATCATGTCATCTATATTGATTCCAGTTTTGATTTGTGTCTTCCTCACGAGAGGACTATCTACCTTTGTCGCGGGACTTGATCGTGTTGACGTGATCAACGATGATGTTCAGCGACTGACGGTCCGGGCCTTTGGGATCATGGAGACGCTCTTGACGGAACGAGATAGGATCCGAAGAATGGATCAAGCAGGAATGTTCAGTCTGGATCGGCACTGTCCAAACTTGAATAACAGCACCACCAGTCAGACTTTCAATGCTTCGGTTGCCGTCGCATTTGTTGGTGTCGGTAACCACCTTTCACGTACGTTGGATGATCTGGATCGGTTGGTTGATGAAAACGTTGTCTACGCCCGACAAGGATTGACGACGATAAGCAGCTTGACGGCATCGATCAATCACACATTCGAATTCATATACGACAATGATTGGATTCCAAAGTTTTTCGTGATGATTATGGCTATTGTCAATTTCTTTTTCTTGGCCGGAGTCATTCTGACGCGTTGCAATATCATCTTTTTCCCCTTGAGATTTATGCTGGTTTGGTTCTTGATGCCATTGTTCATTCTTTTGTTGATTGTGGCTTCTGTCGGAGCCCCCACGTTTGGCGTCATGGCGTCGGCAAATGCTGATTTTTGCGCTGGACGAGGTGTCAATGCAAGTTCCACTAACCTCAGTCCCAAAGGAACCATGGAGGAAATTGTATTGAGCCATGTTGCCTCGAAATCAGATGTCATGTATCAAGCATTTGACTACTACATGAATGTACGTATTGTTTAGTGAGTGCAATGCGTTACTCGCATATTGGATTGAAACTCACACTCCAACTCCATCAATTGCCAGGACTGCACCACCGAAAATCCATTTGATTTTGTCAAGGCATTTGTTCCACAGATTCGATCGACGATGACTCAAGCAAAAGATTCGTTGCGAGTGATTGATGAGGTGGGTATCGATCAGGTCAGTCTTGTATGCGGTGCAGATATTACTCCCCTTGTTGACGGTTTGGATCAAATTGCGGAAAGCTTGGATGTGGCGCAAGCCAGCATTCAGCTTGCGTTAGACGTATCCGACTGTGCCACAATCACTCCAATTATGTATGGTATCTTTTATGGAGCACCGTGCAATGAAGCAGTCACTGGTCTCTCATGGATGTTTGGATCCGGCATGGCCATTACTATCCTTGGACTCATCATGGTGACGCTGAGAGCGGCACTGTACAATGCCACCATCCGTGGTCGAAAACGAACCCGAGAGGAAGAGACGCGGCGAGAATTCAAGGAATACCAACAGTACATGTCACAGTTCTACGAGGATGCTCATTGTTGGAAGGTTCAAGGATCTCCGCTCAAGGCGAAAGAAGAAGGAGGTATACTCGGTATTGCGGCGTCGTTTGAAACTGGAGGAACCTCCCCATCCAGCGACGATGCTTCACATGATAGTGACGACAGTTCTGTCTACCTGGATTATTATGGCAATGCCGACGATGATAGCGACGCTGATTCAGATGATGGCAGTTCGCATTCGGAATTCATGACACCGAGAAAGACTGCAGTCGTATCGACACCGTCGTTTGTGGAAGAGGTAATGGTTTCAGAGAGAATTCGACATTTGACGCACATCCTGGACCAAGAATTGCAGCCACTGTCACCACCACCCACAATCTGTCAAGCTCCTAAGAAGCCACGCAAGACATTGCAACGCACTTCACAGCGCAGGACCTTGGCGTAAAGTGCCGAGGTGAATAAAAACAATTCCATATCACTACCGAGCATGATTTGCATGGAAATGCACGGTCGCCATGCTTTTGAAATCAAACCGCGCTCGTAGTGAATCACTTATAGACCTTTCAACTTGCCTATTGCATTTCCTTCAAAAAATTCAATGCAGTTGTCAAGTTCATTTCGGTTGCGGGAATGTTTGGATGACTCTCTTGATAGGCATGCCAATCTTCTAGAAAGTAATCATAGGTCAAATCCTGACGTTCTGCGTCACTGAATAAGATATGATAGCATTCCAAAAGTGATCGAAGTGATGATTTATCTCCGAACAAGCCTTCGATTTCACGTTGTCGGGTCTCCGTCAAGAGTGGATGGAGGGTTCGATACCAAATGTTGTTTGTGGTGACAATGTGATGTTGGACAGCATCCCAATCCAACACATCACGGTCCGTCGAATGCGGTACTGATGATGATGACGACGACGATGATATTCCCATTGTCTGTGTGGATTCATTCTTTTGACAGATAATCACACGTAGTGATCGAGTGGACAGGTCCGTATCGGGTACTTGAGATTCAATACTGACACACGACAACGACGCCGACTCTGAATTGTTCGTGTTGATATAGCACCCATTCAAATCTTCCACCTGTCTCGCCATTTCATAATGTGATACAGTCCAATTCGCACCTGGCAAATCTCGTAGCAGGGGCAACAACAATTCCAAGGAATTGAAGGATATGAGTACATAGTATCCTCCGACTGCCAAGTGTTGGTAGACCAAGGAAAGCAATCCCGTCGAAGCGTCCGTACTACAGAGAGTGCAGTCGAGTGTTGATTTCTCAACAATGAGAGGATAGGGAGAATGTGGCATTTCATCAACACCCGGCGGAGAACAAGCAAAGTCCACCACTTGGTATTCCAGACGTTGTTGTTGATGATGTGACTGTTGCTCTTGTTCTTGTTGATTGCTACTGGCGGACGACGACGACGACATAGTAGTCTTATTCCTTTCCTCCCATCGTCGTCGCATTCGATCCAACGTCTCTGAATCCTTATCAATATTGAGGACGTATTCAAAGTCCAACTCATTGACCATGGTTTCTCCCAAGGTCGACGAACCACAACCAAGATGAAGTGCAATTTTCTTGCTCAAATTCAAGGATTCAATAATTGGCAGTACACTCTGAGATGAAGTGAGCCATTCAAAGGGTCGAAGTGTAGCATCACTAGAAGATGGGGATGACCGTGATGTGGAAGAGAAGGTTGTCATGATTGCTCGTCGCGGAGGGCAATGTTTGTGCTCGATGCCAATGATGTCTTGATCCACAACTGAGAGTGAGCGAGAAAAAGTCTGGTTCGCCTGCGAACATACTTCCGTCTTGCGTCTCCCGAAAGGGGTAACGGTCGAGGGTGGGAGTAAGCGACGTGAGCGGTACCCAGTAACTCGGAACACTGCAGACTGCAGTACGTATGGTTCCGTCGTCACAACGCTAAACAGACCATGATCCAATTGATATAAGTATGACTGCAGATCGTACTTGAGTACTGGAGTACTCGAGTGGTACCTCGTATTGTATGCACATAGTGCAAAGACGGGGGCGTCTCGGGGTATCGAACGAAGTTGATCCAAGGGAAGCACAAGGTGTATTAGCCAACAAAGGGTGCAACTACAAACTAATAGTAGTACTGGATAGGGAAAGTGTTAGCTTAGTTTCCATGTTTGCGTTGTATGGATTGTTGTTGGATAGTAATTGTGTAGGCATGCACCGTGACTAACACCAGACTAGGGTAGACCCGAGAAATCGCCCCGTACGAAATCAGCACAATTTTAGATTTCTACTGTTTCAAGAAGCAATACTTTCCATGTACATCGGACTCGGTTATGTCGGATTGCTCGTCGTGACGTGTTGCAGCGGATTCAGATCTGGAATACGAAATCATGATTGTGTTCAAAATGTGGTCAACTTGTCGTATCGTATTCAAACTCTCCTGGACAGTCTGATCTGACATGTCCATGACAAAGGGTTCTACGTTCCAAGATAATAGAGCATCTTCCTGCTCATGCCTGGCACTTGTCGTTGCGAAATCAAATGGTATTTCTACAAGCGGGGAGTTTGCTTCTATTATTTCCCCTGCACCGACACCTGAAGCAGTGGTTCTTGTCGTAGAAGTTGCATTAATATTCAACGCAACCTCGCTCGAGGATGTAGATGTGCGGTCAACAACAATAATACCATCCTCTGGAGGACGAATTTGAGATTCATCTGGATTAGTATCAACACCAGTTGGTAATGAATCTGTGGGTGTCATTTTCATTTGTGACGCTGTTTGCGGTGTTGTGTTTTGTATTTCTTGTGTTGTTGCACTAAATAACATGAGAGAAGAATGTGTGAAGGAACTCTTGTTGTATGGACGGATGGAAGTAATGTGAGACATGCGGCTGTAAAGCATGTGCGCCATTCTTTGGTTCAGCATGGAATTGATCGTACTTGTTGTCTTGGAAGCAAGACGACAGGGGGGTCTTGGGTCTGGAGCGATGTGTCGTTTTTGAGCCATGATGATACAAAACATGCATTTCGAGCGATGTTCAATGTTCGGTGAGCGCGCGGGTTAAAAGTTGTGTGCAATGTGCAATCATCAGGGGTGTCCTATTTAAGGCGACCGGGCCGGCGCGCCTAGCAGCGCCTTAATTAGTTAATATAGGCGCTTTTTTAGACCTTCAAAAAGGCGGTGTAAGGCGGTGGGGTTAGGGGTTAGGGTTTTGGGGGTTTAGAGTTGAGGTTTACGACAGTACAGTGTGACTGTAGTGCAAACTTCGTCGTTCAGGCTACTGACTACTGACACAATGCTTCACAAGAACACTTCGTGAAACATTGCAACATGGCATCTCCTCTTCACAGATTGTGCCTTTTGCTCTTCAGACAATGATGCTCCTCAAGACAATTCCAAGCGTCCCGCTGGCATTCCAGCGTGTGACATTCCCATTCAGCTTCTCCCACTGCCCAGAAGCTGCAATACGTTTTACATTCATGGGCAGAAGGCTCGTGGATTTCATCGTTTTTTGTCAACGCAGTCCTCAAATTATCAATGGCGCACTACTTTGATCGGCATTGTGTCAGTCAAGTTTTGCACGCATTCATTACTAACGAGAAAGGCATCCGGTCGATTGAATTGAATATGCTGCCGGTACCATGCTGATCTGCATTGAAACAACATTCTTCACCGCAGTTGCCGCACTCTCCGTGTGAAATGCTAACTGGTGGCGAACGTCTACTGCAGCCTATCAGCAGCCCTGGATCTATTGACTCTGCGATGGATATTGCAATACTTGAACTTAACGAGATGATTGGCTGCGGTCAGAGATATTGGCAACAAAGATGCACAAAGCGTGAGTGGCTCCCGTGAGAAGTCAGAGTGGTTCATTCTTGCCGAAGTGCCCGAAGCCACTTGAAGCGAATGTGTTTGTTGACTTCTACACCCTGTCATGAGACAATGATTATCCAGCTTACATTCTGTGAGGTTTGTATACTATAGTGGAATGAATCTCTTCAATTAAGTCGCTCAGAGCGACACGTGTTATCAGTTGAAGAGAACAACGGTCAGAATCGGTTGCTGCAATGCCACTGCCGCTCTGACAGTTTGCATGAATTGGTTGTGTCCTTCTTAGTGCTCATCATTTGCTGTGGATCTTTTGATAAATTTGCACTCTTCTTTGACAGATGTTAAAGTCGATGTCAATTTTTACTAATGGCATCGCTACTACTAGAATGATTTGACAGCTACACGCACATCTTCTACTTCACATTTCCTGAATTGCTCTGTATTGCTTTGTCTGCAGCACTGCCTGTAAACCAAAATCCGAGAGTGACTTGCGGAAGTCATCCTTTTCCCATCGCAAGATTGAAAAATCAGACTCAACCGTGCAAGTGCCTGGAAACAGGGTCGCAATCACTCCACAGAACTCGATCAAGTTTGGAAAGCTTGCATTGCCAAGAACACGCCAATTCTCTTCGAATGAGCACGTTGGACGTAGGGAATCGATTGCCTGCTTGACAACATCATCTGTCCTGTAGTGCATGATCAGGGCTCTGTGCTCGTCTGCAATTATGTCAACCTGCTCATTTGAGTACCGACTCTGCAGACGATGATTGTAGACACAGACCTGCCGAAGGAAATCCCCAGGACGTGTTGTAACCAATTTTGGCGGCAATACAGGAGGCAACAAGTCTTCCGCCACATAAGGACGGTTGTCAGCTTCTCGGAAAACGCATATCTTGGTTATCCTATCACATGCCACAGTGAAGAGGCTTCCAACATCATGTATCAACTTGGCCTGAACTGCAGGGTCCGATTCCTCAATCAGGTCTTCCACCCAACTAGCAAGGCCAACAAGAAACTCACGAACATTCACCTTGAGAACAGCAAACGACCCGTTGATAACATATGTTATTGGATTGAGAAGGTTGATCGCCTCATCATTAAGTGGACCATCAATTCTAACATCCTCTACCAGTGTCGCAACGAGCTTCTCAAAAGCTGCATTCTGCTGGTTTATAAGCATTGTCGACCCTTGAATATACTTGAAGGTTACTGCCGTTGCATTCGTGAAAGCATCAACAGCGACAAGATATACCCACCAAATGCGAGGTGGAGCGGCGTTCAAATTGCTCTTCTCGATGTAGTGAAGGAGTTCAGCTCGGTGCAGTTTAAACCAGTTCGTAACCTTGTAGGTAGACAACCAGCGGTTGACAACTCGAGGGCATGTAGTCCCCATGTCGGCCACAAGTTTCTGCTGACGACTGAGGTGAGTGATGAATGAGAGCATAATTGAAAAGAACGACTCGTTTACCACTTTCTTCATCACGTGCTCCATCACCAAGTCAAGTTGATGTGCACCACACCAAATTCGTAGCATGGGACACTTCGGGTGCATTGCTTGTTGAAGTCGGGTCACAACACCCACTGCACGACCTGTCATATTTCTTGCTCCGTCAGTTGCAACTCCTAGCATCGAAACCTTCCAATTGGGACACAGGACGTCAAGAAACTTCGTCAACATATTGAACATGACTTCACCTGTGTGACGGTCATGTAGCGGAAGTGCACAACCATGGACATTGTAGATCTTGCGATGCTTTTTACTATACAACCGAAATCGTAGGTCAAGGTATGAGGTGCTCTGATGGGTGGCACTATCAAGAGCGATGGAGAAACCCCAAGATTCTTGTAAGAGTTCAGAAATCTTCTGAAGGTTGGCAGCACATGCTACCCTTACCATCTTGCTGATGTCGCCGCGATGACAGACATCCTTAGTCCACACACAACGGCAGTATGGTGGAGAATGTTTTTGCCATCCGGAACGAAGCTCCACACATGATGTAACCAATGACCAGATCAAAGACCACGGTATTGGAGATAGATGCTATGTACTGGTATGATGACTGTCGCTGCTGTGCTGCTCCGTCACCTACTTCAACACTAGTCTCGTTGCAATGATGACTGTCATCATTCTCAACCTGAAATAGGTCTTCTTGTCGCTCAAAGATTGACATGGCTCGTCGCTTCATTTCTTGATAGCTTGAGAGTCGATCGGCAATCACTGCATCATGCTCAGCACAACTGCCGAATGTAGGAACTACTCGATCACCACGTTCATCTGTTGCTGGCTCGTCCTCATCTCCATAAATGTTGATATCATCTTCATCCATTGACTGTGCATTGCCTCCAACCAGCAAAACTTGGGAGGACAATAAAACATGTCGCCAATAATGTCGTCAACAATTCCTTTCTTGATGATGAAGACATATTCTTGTCGCTGTGTTGTGTTGCTCCCCAGCAGCGCACCAGCAGATCTCCCACTGCCATGTGGAAAATGTCCCTTCACTGAGCTGCTTCGCTTGCCATGATTCTGCAGAAAAAGTTGTCACACTCCTGCAGTCGAGTCTGGCATGCTAGTCCTCCCCATGCAATCTTTGCTTCCTCGAACTCTGCCCACTTTACTGCATGTTGGGTCTTCATGTGAGTTTCAATGTTATCGTACCGAAATGGAGCTAACCAAGACTGCCCAAGGCTTGTTGTCTTACGCTTTGCTCCCACCTTGTCTTCTCGGCCAAATGCAATGCAGAATCGACAGCGAAGCCCATTGACTACACCTGTGAATCACACGAGATGCAACACTGACTCCGAACTTGAAATCATTCTCCTTCACATATCCGCTTGATCGAGCCGAAGCACCAGTTGGAGATGTGCTTGATGTTGGAGACGAGGAGGGGCCCTTCTTTCTTTTGCCATTCTTGATGATAGGAAGATACTCATTTTGCTTGAAATGAAAACGCGGAGCAGCAGCCAACAACGAGCACTAGTACAAACATACGAGACAACTCGTCGTACAATTCCACTTGCTCCTATGTTTGTAGCGTAGAATCTACAGGGTCTTATTTAAGGCGCGATTTTGAGGCTTCAAAAAGGCGCTTAGGCCCAAAATTAAGGCGCCCGCCTTAAATAGGACACCCCTGGCAATCATTCTCTGGTTGAAGTTGCCAGATGGCGGTTGATGGACGGGCGTAAGAAGTACTCCAGTACAGTTCTATGAACGGAGCTGCTGAGTAGATTGCAATACTACCGTAGCTAGTACTCCAGTACAGATTCGAGAAATCGAAATTCTACAGTAGATCGACACATTCGACAGGCATTCGACAAGACTGAACTTGCACATGTGCGCTCCAACTCATCGCGTTTGTTGTCGCATACGTAGTGTGCAATGCCCTTCTCGGAAGTTTCCAATGCCCTCCTGATCACTTACATTGCTACTGAATACAGCATTGCTTCATCGTCGAAAAGTGGATTCTCGTTCAAGGCATTTCTAACCTCACGGACCAATCAACTCATTGTCGGGTTGGTAATTCTCATTAATGTTGTCGATCGTCTGGTGGAGCAGCGTTGCTGTTCAATGGTATTTTCGAAAGTCTACTCCATGCTCCCAAGATTGTACTGGCGGCAATCCTCTACACGGTCGTCTTGTACGTGGATTGTCTACGACACGTGACAACAACACGACCACTGACACCGCACCGATTCGCGACTCGAGTGGGAATGGAATTCCTCAAACTACTACCCATCTATCCCTTTCTGGCCGTTTTGATATCGTGTGGATTCATGTTTGTCATTAGTTTTTGTGAACATTTACGGATACCACTCGATTGGTTGAATTGGCCGATTTATTATGGTACTCTGTACGGTCCCTTCTCGTTGGTGTATTTGAATGTCAAGAGGAAGGTGGTGGAGGAGGAATCGTACTTTTTACCACACACGACGGTGCTGCCTCTGGACTTTTTGGAATCCATCACCTCACCGCCGTCGGCAGATCATGTTCGAGATTTGAGATTGTCACATTTTTCAACGACAACGACGACGACGAGGCAGTAGTTTGTCCAATCCAATCGTTGGGATATAAAGACGAATGAGAGGTGTTAACTTGGAGCACTGAATGCGAAAGGAGGTGTATCGTACATTGCATCCATCATATCCAAATGTGCCGCAACGTGGAGGACACTAGGTCATTCCGAGACCATGACCAATCATCCATGTCACCATGTCCGAATCAGTAATAATCATGGTTGGTAATGAAACGTTCATCGAAGCGTCAAAACGGTAACGCGCCGCAAAAAGGCTATTGGGAGGTTCCCTGAGACAAATGAACTTGTGAGCACAAGCGTCAATGGAATTGAGTATTATGCTTTCAGCTACAATAAAAGGATAACCATACACTCATAGCAAATTAGTTATCAGCAGCTAGCTGGATCAATTGATCAAATGCTTGAACCGACGCTTTCCATTCGTTGGTCGGGTCTTCATAGTAGGATCGTACTAATTCTTTGCTTGCCCCATTCGTACCTTCACTCTTGATTGGATTAAAGTTGTTGTTGTAGACTGCCATATCCAAATACCTCAAATGAGACGAAAGTTCCTCCTTGGCTTCTAATGCTGCCAATTCATCACCATTGGCATTCCCAATAGCTTCCGCGTACTGTGGTAGTAACGGTCGTGCCGTTTTGGCCCAGCAATCCGATAGAGGTGGTTTGATGAGAATGGCCCGTACTGAATCCCATTTCTCTGTCTCGATCAATTTGGGGATACCATTTAGTTGGGATCGTGCTTCCGTAATGAGTACTAGCAAGTCCGAGAGAGATGTAACTGAAGTTTCCGCAGGCGCCGCATGAACTGCAGCCGTGGGATACAACAAGAAGGATAGCGAAAGCGATGACGATGTAGTCGTTGCCATTGCGGATGCTGTTGTCGCAGTTGTCACAACTAGAAATTCTCTTCGACCATTTCTTGACGCTGCCATTTCAATTGATGTCAAGGATTGTGTCCTTTGACAGTGACTGTGACTGCGACTGTGAGAAGCCACATGAAAGGCAGAAACGACGGCCACTTGCGGTAACAGCAGCAGCAGAAGCACGGAGAGCATCATGGTGATTTGATGTGATGTCATGTGATGGCACTATGGCAATGTTCAACTCTTTCTGGCTTTCCACAAGTACATTCATACTGTACTATAGCCGGAGTACAGTCAAGGTACAGCAGCTGACAGCTGTTATTGTGCCGTTATTGACGTTGAAATTTCGTCCCCGCCAGCTGAGTCCCATCCGGCTTTGGATACGAAGATTCTCACGCCAACTGTATACGGCGAATGCCAGTACGAAAACTACAGTTGTCCCGGACTGCTTTCCGCCCTCATAACCTCCTTTTCTACAACAACAATTTGTCCACATTACCCTGGGCAATTCAACTGCAATTTCACTCCATGTGCTATCTAATTTCCAACATGTGTCCTTCATCATGTTGGCTAAGTCTGGCCATGTTGCAACAGTTGTTGCGATCGACTTTCGTCAATTCGCTCGTGAAGGCGGAGTTGGTGCTGACATTTCAATGCCTTTATCAGTGGGATGAAGGCTTTGAATGTTCACTCCCACAACCCTCTAACTTCGCGAAAGTAGATCGGCAAGATTCAATCGGTCCTGGATTGAATTGGTTCCTTCAAAGTGAAACCTAGAAATAAGCATAAGTTAAACAACTCTAGAATTAAAACTCTACGTTTGACCGAACCCGGATTTCTACGAACTAGTACGCAGCCTTGATCACGCCGTGTACTTCGACTGGTTATTTGCCCAATAATAAGACTTACCCTCTAACGCACTTTCCTCTCCGGCAAGCTCGTTTCAAGTTCCTTTCAAGGAAGTCACGCTCCGCGTCAAGGCAGGTCTCCTCCGGCGATCCTGCGACAGCCCCACGTCTTCCCAAGACTAGGCTGATTCATTGCTCTCTGCCAACTCAGTACGCAGTCAGCAATCTGTTGAGTGGTTGAAGATCTGCTTTCCAAGCCAAGACTCCAATCATCATGTCGGTTCCACCATCTGAAGGCTCTACGTCCCCGACGAATCTTCCAGACGAACCTGTTGTTGGAATCCTCGGGACTGCTGTCGAAGGCCGCGGCAATCCAGAAGGATTCGAGATCTCCGATCCTGTCGACGTTCGCCTCACCGAGGCAATCGCTCAAGCCAGGACTCTTGCTACTGATGAAGAGTCTGTCTTGGGTTCCCAACTCCAATGACTGCCCCAGTGGAGCTCCCAGCTCCTTCAAGCTCAAGCCTCTTGTTCCCCTCATTGGGGAATCACTTTGGTGACCAAGGATGAATGGTCTGCTTGGACAGGTGGAAAGCCCAACCACACCTGGACAGGTTTGGATGGCTCCATTGCTCTCCTAGAGCACACCTCTCCCAACCAGCTCCGCCCTGTCTATGTTTCTGCAGCCCAGAAGGCTACAACTTCAGGAGAACTGGGCACAAGATCTCCTTCAAGCCAAGTGATGATTTGATCAGCTTCCAGAATGTTGTCTGGGATCATCTCAAGGACACTGGGATGGACTCCATTGCTTACCTCAGGGACCCAACTGACGACGCCAAGATGACTAACGTTATCAAGGCTCACGCCAGGTACACGGTCCAGTCGGCAAAGTTGTTGGCGGAAGCTCAAGTTCAACGCTACGACAAGTATGACCGGACCAACGATATGGCAGCCAGGACCTATTTGCTTGCTTCACTCTCTACTGAGCTAAGCAATAAGGTGACTGAGAAGTTGGATGATTCTGACTCCTTCCCAGTTGTTTGGCTCCAGTTCCTCAAGTCCATCCAGTCCACCTCCATTGAGAGGTTTGAAGATCTCAAGGCCATCATCAAGGCCAGGCTCCCAAGTCAGTACTCTGGAGAGAACCTTGAACAATTGGCAGCTCACTTTAAGGATGCAAATGAGTTGACAACTGCTGGCCAGTATGACCACAACCTCACTCTGGCCATGCTCAAGATCTTTCTTTTGGCTGGTGGTTCTGGCAATGAGGACTTCCGCTTCCCCTGAGATCTGTCAAGCAGAACTTGGAGCAAGCTCTTTTGGACATTGGATTCAAGGACAAGGAAGCTGCCAACCTTCACATGCAAGTCAACAAGCTGACCTACAAGGACATCTGCGCTCACGCAGAGGATGCCTACAGGACGCTCTTTGACAGGAAGGAGTGGCCACCTGCACGTCACACTCGCGACTCCAAGGCTCCACCAGCTGCATTCGGAAACATGGCGACTCAATCACCAGAGCTGAGGTACTCAACCTCATCCAGTCCAAGGCCTCCAACAATGGTGCTGGACTTGCCAAGAAAGGAGTCTGTCACAAGTGCAACAAGCCTGGACACTGGTCGCGCGAATGCCCAGAGAACAACAAGGGCAAGGGCAGGAATGGGAATGGCAATGAAAGACCAAAGGATGTCAAGTCCTGGAAGTCTACTCCTCCTCCATCTGGAGCACCTCAAGTCAAGCAAGCCAACGGAAAGGCTTTCAACTGGTGCGCAAGCTGCAAGCGTTGGACCACTACGCACGCAACGGCAACGCACACTGGCGTCAAGAAGAGCTCTGAGGGCCCTCAAGGTGTTGGTTCTGCAATCAACAATGTCTCCCTTGCCTTCGATCCATCGGTGTGGACCACGGTTGAGGTCGTCCCAAGTGTGACTGACGCGCTCTTTATCCTGCGCACCATGGTGACCCGGATCCTCCCGTACTCGTTCTACTGCTCACCTACGTGATGGCAATATTTTCAGTCCCGTTTGCAAAAACTATGTGGACCTCCACGCTGGAAATTATTCAACTCGCCATGGCGCATTTTAACGCCGTCGATTGGAGCCAAGTCATGGCAATCCTTCGAGCGCATGTCATGGTCGTTCGCCCGCACGTCTCGCAATTTTGGAGGCTCACCAGGAGGCGCTCATTGCTCCATTGCTTTGGGCCTTACTGGCCATGGTCGTACTGTTCTGGCTTCCTAAGCCCAGCTCAACATCGCCTGAGCCTGATCCTAAGGAGCTACCTTCTCGCCGCCATCGTCGTGCTCTCAAGCAACACAATCGCAAGGTCACACGACGCGCGAATGTTCCCAAGCCGGAAGTATTCGCTCCCATGGACTGCATCGCAGGTACCCCATTAACTTGCGATCCATGGGACGCTACATTCGGAGGAATGCACCAACGTTGGTTGAACAACAGCAGCAAGTGCAGTTGAACGACCTTCACTCCAAGGTTGCAACTCTCCTTCAGCGTGTCGACTCGCTCAAGCGCTCCATTCCGCGATCAACTCACTGGACCTGCCGCCACTGCAACGATACAATCGTCCATGGGCCAACTGAACCTTTAAGCTCCGTAACACATCCCGCTCGCCATCGGATTTGTCGACGCAAGAGGAAGGGCCAAGGATCAACCACTGCGATGTCAACGACGCCTACCTCGACGCTCCGCTTCGCCAGCAGCGACGCCGCGCTCGCAGGCTTCCCAAGTCCAACGGCGTCTATCGCCCCGTCTCTCCCATTGGCTTCCAAGGCCTAGGGAACCATCAGTGGACCTCCAAGCAACTTCAAGCTGCTCGCAAGATGGCAATGCAAGTGAACATGGCTAAGTTTCCAAACGGCAACTACTCCACAATCCTTCGCATGGCTCTCCAGTCAACCGACCGCTTCCGCGAATCCCTTCCCAAGGCTTCAACGTTTCCTGTCATTTGGGACTCTGGTGCAAGCATCTCGATCACTCCTGACCGCAAGGACTTTGTTGGACCCATCAACACCCTGGCCCTATCACTCAACTGCAGGGCATTGCAAAGGGACTCAGGATTGAAGGCCAAGGTCATGTTCTGTGGGCAATGCAAGATACTCTGGGCAACCTAAGGATGCTCAAGGTCCCAGCATACTTGGTGTCTTGCATCAAGGTCAGGCTCCTATCCACCACAAGCTTGCTCCAAGCTTACCCTGGAGAGACCATCACCATTGAAGCTCATCAACTGACCTTGAGTGGCACCTCTGATGAAGCCAGAGGGCAACTCATTGCAAGAGTCAACCCTGACAACAACTTGCCTACCTCTGATGCACACCGCAGCTCAGATACTCCCAAGGCAGTTGCAGCTCTCAACATTACTCTCAACACTGTTCATGAGAGCAACCTCAACTTGACTGAAGCTGAGAAGGAGTTATTAAGGTGGCACCACCGCCTTGGACACCTTTCCTTTCGCAAGATCCAATTCATCATGCGAACTGGAGTCCTGAGTCGGAGTGAGTCGCATCGATCACTCCATACTGCTGCTTGCCGAATTGTCAACCCTCCCAAGTGTGCCGCATGCCAATATGGGAAGCAACATCAGCGACCAGCTCCTGCCAAGATCACAACTGTTATCAAGGATCGAGCTGGAGTTCTCAAGGCAGACAACTTGCTCCCTGGACAACAAGTCTCCATTGATCACTTCATTTGTGGAACAAAGGGAAGGCTCTTCTCTTCAGCTGGAAGGAGCTTGAACTCAGACATGTTTGCTGGTGGCTGCCTCTTCATTGATCATGCTTCCAACTTTGTGCATGTTGAGTTTCAGAAGCATCTGAACACTCATGAGACTCTGAAGGCCAAGCAGAACTTTGAGTTGATGGCAAGGGACAGTGGAGTCATTCCACAATCCTATCTCTCTGACAATGGTGGGAGCTTCACCTCAGCTAAGTTCACTGAGCACCTTGGAACTCTGAAGCAAGTCGTCAAGTTTGCTGGAGTTGGAGCTCACCATCACAATGGCCATGCTGAGAGGGCAATCCAAACGATCATGTCGATCGCTCGGACAATGATGCTCCATTCAGCGGTACATTGGCCAGATGTGGCTGATGCAACACTTTGGCCAATGGCAGTCTCCCATGCTATCTTTCTCCACAACCATGTTCCTGATTTGGCAACAGGTCTCTGTCCAAGTGATGTCTTCACTAAGTCCAGATGGGAGCAAAGGAAGTATCATGATCTGCATGTGTGGGGATGTCCTGTGTATGCTCTTGAGAAACCATTGCAGATGGAAAGAAGCTGCCTCGCTGGAAGCCTCGGTCCATCCGCTGCGTCAACATGGGGCTCTCAAGAAGCATGCAAGCACAGTCCCCTTGGTTTTGAATCCAGAGACAGGGTACATCACTCCCAATATCACATTGTGTTTGACGATTGGTTTGCAACGGTGGCTACTAATGTGGATGCCCTCCCGGATTTTAATACAACGCGTTGGGCCCGTTTGTTTGGCGACTCAAGATATCAGTTCCCATTCGATGACGACGACGACAATGATGCTACAGAGGAAGCGCGAATGGACTCCCAAGCTACAGAAGCCATCAATGAGAACCAAACAAGAGTTGCTGCCTCCATGGATGAAGCTGTTGCAATTGAACAACTCCCAGTTCCTCCCTTGGCTGAGGCTCCACCCAGGACACCAACTGTTCCACAGCCATTGCCAAGCTCTCCATTGCTCACTCCAAGGCCTCCAACTCCCATGATGTCTCAAGCGAGGAGCAGTCTATCGATCCTCGGTCTCTCCAGTCTCCTCCAACGCCAGACATCAGAACTTCACCTCTGCAACGCCGTCCACACTCCAGCTCACAAGCCAAGGAAGAGACGCCACGCAAGGTCCCAGCTACCCGATCTCCCCAGTTCATCAGCCAATCTTCTCCCCAGTTCGGGAGCAGACCCCAATGTCTGAAACGAGGAGAGTCCTGTTCCAGACAATGCATTCGCCCTTGACTCACCACGTGACGAGCAACCAGTCAAGTCGCCTCCGCCACCAACGTCTCGCGCCGGTCCAACCGCATTCGCGCAGCACCACAACGCCTTGGATACGATAACACTCAAGGCCATGGATACTTTGCTTCTCCAAGTGCTTGGATCTTTGAGGAAAATGGAATCATCCTTTCCCCAACTGCCTTCAAGGCAGCTGCATCTGATCCTGACACTCTGAGCTTTGACCAAGCTATGGCTGACATTGAGCATGTGACCAAGTGGATGGAGGCAGCTGCTAAGGAAGTGGCAAGCCTTGAGAAGAATGGGACTTGGAAGGAAGTCAGTATCCTTGAAGCCAAGACCAAGATTCTCCCAGGGACTTGGGTATTTCGGCGCAAGCGATCCCCAGATGGAGAAGTCACCAAGTACAAAGCTACTGTGTTCGAGGCGACCTTGAAGAAGGAGAACCTGAAACCTATGCCCCAGTTGTTGCTTGGAGTTCAGTTCGATTGTTCCTTGTCTTGTCCCTAACATTGGGATGGCAAACTTGCTCCATTGACTTCAGCAGTGCCTTTGTTCAAGCCAACCTAACTGACCCAGTCTGGATCCACATGCCAAGGGCTTCAAGTCTGATCAGCCAAGTGACCAAAGGACCTGCCTACGACTTGTTAAGAGCCTCTACGGCCTCTCGGTTGCTCCCCGCCTTTGGTATCAACACATTCGTGAAGCACTCCTCCTCCAAGGATTGAAGCAGAGTGCCACAGACTCATGCCTTTTGTACAACAAGACCATCATGATTGTTCTCTATGTTGATGATCTTGGGATTGCCTACTCAACAAGAAGGATCTTGACAAACTGTTCCAGGATCTTACTGATTTGGGTTTGGAGTTCACTCGTGAAGGCACATTCACTGATTTTCTTGGAATCAAGTTTGTCAAGGATGAAGTTGCCAACACTGTCACCCTAACACAAAGGGTTTGATCCAGAAGATCATCAAGGCAACAGGACTTCAAGACTGCAACCCCAACCACACTCCTGCTATGCAAGCATGCCTTGGGATTGACCTGATGGAGAACCCATGGATGAGTTCTGGAACTACCGCTCTATTGTTGGAATGCTCTTGTACTTGTCAACAAACACAAGGCCAGACATCACATTTGCAGTAAGTCAAGTTGCCAGGTTCAATCATTCTCCCAAGAAGAGCCATGCCATGGCAATCAAAACAATTGTCCGCTACTTGCACCGCACTGCTGACAAAGGAACTATTGTGACTCCCACTGGAGACCTCTCTCTGATTGTTATGTTGATGCTGACTTTGCTGGCCTCCATGGTCGTGACCCTGATCATTCTGACACCAGCGCCAAGTCCCGCACCGGCTACATCATCACCCTTGGAGGTTGTCCAATTCTCTGGAAGTCTCAACTACAAACAGAGATCTCCCTGTCCACATTGGAATCTGAGTACTCTGCTCTCAGTGCAAGCATGAGGACTCTGTTGCCACTTCGTGATCTTCTTGGAGAAATCTGCAAGGAATTGACTCTGCCACCTGACTTCAAGTCTACCATTCGCTGCCGAGTCTTTGAAGACAACAACGGTGCTCTGCTGCTCGCTACCAAGCAACGCATTACTAATCGCACCAAGTACTTCCTGGTTAAGTGGCACTTCTTTTGGCACCACGTCCGCAACGGAGATGTTGAAGTGCTCAAGATTGCAACCACTGACCAGTTGGCTGACTACCTTACAAGGGCCTCAATCGAGAAGTTTTCGAACGCATTCGAAAGCTTGCTCAAGGTTGGTGACACGCGGCACCGCCGCACTTGTGTTGGGTGGATTTAAGAGTGTTCCCTCTTATCCTGCAAGCCCATATGTTTATTGTTCATGTCCTACATTTTCACCACACCATCACTAATCTATTTCTTGTTTCATTGAATGAGAGGGAGAGTCAAGGTACAGCAGCTGACAGCTGTTATTGTGCCGTTATTGACGTTGAAATTTCGTCCCCGCCAGCTGAGTCCCATCCGGCTTTGGATACGAAGATTCTCACGCCAACTGTATACGGCGAATGCCAGTACGAAAACTACAGTTGTCCCGGACTGCTTTCCGCCCTCATAACCTCCTTTCCTACAACAACAATTTGTCCACTTTACCCTGGGCAATTCAACTGCAATTTCACTTCATGTGCTATCTAATTTCCAACATGTGTCCTTCATCATGTTGGCTAAGTCTGGCCATGTTGCAACAGTTGTTGCGATCGTCACTCGTCAATTCGCTCGTGAGGCGGAGTTGGTGCTGACATTTCAATGCCTTTATCAGTGGGATGAAGGCTTTGAATGTTCACTCCCACAACCCTCTAACTTCGCGAAAGTAGATCGGCAAGATTCAATCGGTCCTGGATTGAATTGGTTCCTTCAAAGTGAAACCTAGAAATAAGCTTATAAGTTAAACAACTCTAGAATTAAAACTCTACGTTTGACCGAACCCGGATTTCTACGAACTAGTACGCAGCCTTGATCACGCTGTGTACTTCGACTAGTACGTCGTATTGGCCAGAGGAAGGTCCGGCCGCGCACCTCTGCTTGGTATTAATTGCATGTAGAAGCTACGAGAAGAAACGTCATTTTACCGGACCTCCCAGGACGAAGCCGTTCTACTACATATATAGGCATCTATTAGCTACAAGTACTAGCTCCAAACGGGTTTCAACTGTACCTCCGATAAAAAATTGACTGCGCCAATACAAGATTGGGTCATCTCGTAGGAAACCAGTACAACTCCCTACTACTAGCTAGAGCATGTCCATCCATAAATCCAATCCTTTGTTCACACAAAAACCTACGGCGCGCGGCGGCACTCTGCCTTATCATGACCACAACGACACAACAATCATTGAACGTCCCTCTCCTTGCTTGACAATACATGATGGTGGCGACATGGTTGCGCGTTGCTCAGAGCATGCAGTGAGGAGGAGAGAAGAAAGCAAGGTATGCGGAGTTCCATAACAACCGACAAAGTATAGAGGCAGAATGGAAGGCACGATGTGAATAAACATTGTTGGCTACTAACTTGACAACACCGCCGGCAGCCAAATGCTGTACAAAGGATTCTCAAACTGCAATCAAACCCACCGGACGACAATATGTTCTTGTTTTGCAAGACTGTTGCCAGGAAAGTGTTCACGCGGTGGAGAGGCTTGGGTCCTGGCTGTCTGCGGCACAGCTGGAAGCATTACGTGATGTTGAGAACACCAAAAATGCAGCAGGAAACAAACACAAGCAGAGGACTTTTCCCGGTCGTTATGAAGATGAACAAACCGGGGTGCCTGGCGCGTGACACACGAGGCACAGCATCCTGCAAAAAGCGAGGATCACAGTGCCAGCAATAAACGACAACACCGGCTCCAGAAAAGCAGAAGTCAAAGGATGCGAAGCCATTGAACGATGATTTATCTCTTGCCCGTCAATATGGCAAGTCAAAGGATGGAGGCACGAGAGCTGGGGTTGGAAACCACGACATCAAGAATGCGATCTTAGTTGCTTTGCTTCATCGCAACCTGTTGGCAGAGCTGGACAAACAATGTGAATTCGACAACCGTGAGGCATCATAGGCATGCTGGTATACACCGCAGCGGCTTTTCATAGTAGAGCAAAGTTGGAATAGGCAAAGGTATTGGCTTGTGAGTCACGGAAAGCAACGAACAATGACAGATGGATGGAGGAAGCAAGCTGAATGGCTTCGTCTTGGTGATGCTGCGAGGAAGCAGAATGGAGTTACATGCCACAAATGCACAGAGCAGAGACAATGTATATGCACGGCAAAAGACATGCAAGCACTGCACAAAGAAAAAATCAGCTCCTGCGCCCAAAACAGCAAAGAATCAATGCCGACATCGACGGGACCGTCGATTAGGATCTGTCGGCTGTTAAATGCGTAGAATATGTATGTTAGACATCGTGTTTTACATCACGGTAATCATTCACGACAAACCAAGAATGGCAGCAACACGTACCACCAAACAACAAGGAGGCGATTCCGCAACCTTTAAGCTGCTGATGGTTGTCCTCGAATCTGGATGATCGATGAAGATGAAGACTGAAACGACGAGCACCCATGAAACAACTCGAGGAGTACAGACCACCACCACGAGAGCGCAGCAAATGCAAGCATTCGCCAGTCGAACCGACACCACGCACATCGAATTGCAACACAAGTCGATGACCGAAACATTCCTTTTGGGCATGGTTGGCATCAAACGAAAATGCCACAGCAGGATGAATCATTCATACGATGGGCTGTATACGGCATACGCACATCTTTTTGCATGGATTCTTTACCTCCAGTAGTCATGTACTGGGTTTCTACGAGCAGACACAATTTTGAGTCTATTTTATCGGATACAGTTGCAACCCGTTTGGAGGTCGTACACATGTAATAGTGCATGGCTTTTGTCAATCAATATACTGTGCTACTGTCAACTGCACACCGTCAATACCGTAGTCTACGCGCAAACTGTCAACACGTTGTGATACTATGCGTACCTATCAAAACAATAGTGAGGGTTGTTGCACAAGCTCTCCGACCTATGAACTTAGGAACCTATGAAAGATGAAACTTATTTCAATTCAATAATTTCTGCGCATGCACCTGTCAAGTGAAATTGAACGATGACATGGACGACTACACGGCGGCATTGATGACATTTGCTGGAGTAGGAGGATCGGGAATATCGACGATTCCGCCAAGTTCGAAGAAATATAATCCTCCAAAATCTGCTGCTCTCCCAATGTCGTGGTCGCAAGTTGTGTAGCGGCAGCGAAGGCGGCATATCCATCACCACCGGTCGTGAGGAAGTTGTTGGTGGCCAAAACAAAGGTTCGAGCAGGGTCACCCTGTAGTGTTCCGGATGAGACAATCGTATCAACGACAATGCCATCACTGTCCACCTGAGCCATTTCAATCACTCGCGACGGCGTAGACACGGTTGTCTGTGCCTGCAAACCAGGCTTAGATGGATCGAATGTGACTCGAAGACCAGCAAGCTGGGCAAAGCGACCGTCTGCAGAAGGAAAGCGACTGAAAGCATTCTCGAGTGCAGCCAGCAACTGTAGCGGTTAGCCGAACGACGGTCAGCTTGTTGTCAAACGCCAACGCTCCTTCGATCACAAAACAGTAATTTGAGGTCCTTCGATTGTGCCACGAATTCCCCACCATTCTTCAATGCCATTTGAACGGTAACTCCCGCTGGTCCGTTGGCATCAACATACTCTTGGCGGCCCAAATACTAGACTCGGCAGCCAAACGACCCAAGTTCGTTTCCTTCGTGCGAACATCAGCTCGCAAGCCATTCAGTTCTTCAGAGGTGGTGCCGACAACCGTGAGGCTGCCGTAATGAGTGGCGTAGCTTTGAGATCAGCGTACACTTGAGGAACCGTCTTTTGTCGCTTCCTCTTGCTCAACGACGACTTCTTTCCTTTGACAACGTTGGACAGAAGACCGACAGCTTCTGCCGTGGTGGCAATTGGTCCAGAGCGAGAGTCCCATGAAACCAAATTGCCATTCTTGTCGAATCTGACGAGGAGATGTCCGATGTAGCGGTACAATTGATCGCTATTCACGGCCAGAACAGTACGTCCTTCCTTGTCCGTGCGCACGACGGGGTACGGTGCCGTGGGTACATCACCATCTCGAAGAAAGTTGAAAGGGCCAGTGGGAGTGGATTGTCCGACGAAGCCAGTCGAGCCAGCCTGAACAATGATATCGATACCTCGCAAACTTGCCGCACTCAAGGGTCCAAGGTAAAGTCTTGAGCATGGTCCACAAGGATGATAACATTGGCACCTCGCCTTTCAAGGAGATCGACTTGCTCAAGAACTTGACCAACGGCCGAAACGAGCGGCTGATTTGTCACAGGATCACGACCACCGACAAAATCAATTCCTGGTATAGTGTTTTAGGATCGGCAATGACATTGAAGAAATCAGCCGGAGCACGACCAATGAGACCCACGACGACCTTGTTGTCAAGTCTAATGAAGCAAGACTTGGTTACGGCACCTCTAGCGGCCGAGCACGGGCCAGCATCTTGCGCAATCTTAATAGAAGTAACGGTGGTTACGGCTTTGGAAAAGTCCAAGTTTGCCGCAATGAAAGGATAAAACGCAGTCGCAAGCATGTCGGCAAATCTGAGAGGGGACACACGCAAAGTTGAGAAACTCAACGAAAGATTATTCACACACCTTATTGCACTGGACGATGCAGCTGAACTTACTGATTAATCCCTCCATCAAATTCATGGTTTCCCATACCGTTGGCTTCCAACCCCATAGCGTTGTACATGATGATATCACCAAGGCCAGGTTTTCCAAGGTATGGGACTTCGGCCGATGCCTTGTAGTAAGGCCCTGGAAGTGTGTGGTCACCTGCAGTCAAGTGAAGAGTGTAAGCTTTTTCCATCTCGCCCAACCTCTTCAAATGCTCTGCGATGGCCGCATAATTGAGGATCTTATCTTCCAGTGTGTTGAGGTCCTGAAAGTTTGATTCGTTGTCAGACGAGTGAAGAATCTGCAAAGTGAAACCACCTTTCCTGACGTTTGCCTTCGTATCCTCCTGGGCCGCGACTTCGATGCCGCTTCCAGCCAGGAAAGCCAGAATCGAGAAACATGCTACCTTCATGTTGGAAATGTTCGATGACCTCCTGATGTCAACGTTCGAAGACTGTGAGCGTCAAGTGATGAATGACTTGTGACGGATCCCTGTCGCAAAGATTCGTTTGATTCAAGGATTACGACCAACAACCTCATGTCAGAGTCATGCATTCAGATGTCAAACATATACATAGATAAATATGTTGACTACTCAGTAGTAATCAATTTTTTTGATTTCTAATCATGCTTTTGATGTTGAATCTTCTCGTGATGTGATTCACATCGAAAAAATCGAACGCGTGCCTGCGAATGAATCTTCGTCGAATTTTAAGATTCATTTACGACCTCGGATCAAGCGGTTCGAGTGCACACGATTAGTATTCATGGTACAAAATGTACGGCTACAACTTAAAGATCCATTTCATACCATGCTGTGTCTTGAAAACAACCGGCGCACCTCGATGTGAGGACAAACCTAACAAAGATCCATCAGCTAACTTAAACACATGGAGCAAGGAGTTCTATGTTGGGCCGACGGGCCGACGCACTGGTAGTATTGCATACCAGGTAGGAGGGCATTTGCTTTATATATATGCTACGCGTATTTATATATATATTAGGTGCAACCGGGTTTTAGAACAGGTAAATCGTATATCGGAGCTATAAAGTATTGCTCCTGTGTCATTATGTCAGAATATGATGACATAGTGCAGAAGGAGACGTAGTATTCGTTTCTCTCTAGAGAGAGTGAATTCCCCTTTCATGCAATGCCGAACACATCGCGCTTCGAAAAGTGCTCTACTTCTGAGCATCACTATCTACCGGTAGTAATGGAGAATTCCAATAGTCAAGTTGTCTAACTCCGATATCGTCCTTTCAGCTGCTGCTAACAGCATTGACATGTGCAGCTCACACCCAGGATCTGACAATCATCCTAAATTCCCATAGCACGGGAAGTTAGAGCGGTATGTCCTCAGCCAGATTGATGTCAGTTCTGGACTGGGTATCAAAACGAACGCACACTACATGGACAAGTGACCAGAACTTGTCACCCCTCCACATTGCCAAATTAAAGGGCCATGTGTACGTCATGGTTGAGTGTCAATTAAGCGAGGCGCAATGTGAATACAGTAGGTAACGATGGCGACACACCTCTTGTCTGCGCTGATGTCGATGGCTAGTTTGGCGTCGTGAAACAATTGGTTGAAATACTCGGGAGTTCTTTCAGTTGTCGTGAAAAGGATAGACAGCTCGCGATGTTTGTCGAGATCGTTACATCGTCACCTGTTTAGCCTGAATTATGCTGGAGATTAGCGTTGCTGCGCTTTTGCCATGCGGTCGTTGTCTAAGTCGATGCCCTTCGCATGGAGCTCCTACTAGAGATAGTCGGCTTGTTGTACAACCAAAACTGTATAATATCTTAAGAATTCAAGTAAGAATTTTGCTGGATCTCAAAGATGCCATGCTTTATCATGCGGTACATGGCAATGAGCAAGACATTGTATCATTTTGTAAGTCGACAATCATGACAACGATCAGGATCGATGCAATAGGTCAGCATCCGTTGGCCTCAGTTGTAGAGTTGCCCATCTGCCACTGGAATGTATACCTATTCCCGTGCTGTTCTACAATTTGAGCGCCCATTTTCTCATAAAACAAGAGGCCTCGTGTGTTTCGAGCACTCGCAACCCACCCCACGTGTGTGCAGCAATTCGTGTTGGACGGAGCCTTTGCAATTTCCGCAATTCGATGAAATAACATTCTTCCCACTCCTTGACTTCGGCAATCCTCCTTCACAAACAAGTCCTCCAACCATAGGTGCGGTTGACCGGAAAAGGACGAAAAGCGATAATAATACAATGCCATACCAATGGGACCACCAGTGGCGCGTTCTGCCAAAATCACATGTGCGTGTTGTGGCTTTTGGAGAAGAGCATCTTCAAGTTTCTCTTCCGTAACCGTCAAGGGGGTTATGGAATCTGCCATGGTCATGTCGAATTCAGCCTTTTTTTGAATTAATGAGAGTATTGAAGGAATATCATCCTTGTGAATCACGGATCGAAGAACAACAGTGCCTTGATCAAAAATCTTGACCATGGTAAAAGAGTGACCACCGACTCGATTGGGGACGGAAACTAGTCGTCGAAATCCCGAGCGCTCGTACAGTCGAAGTGCAGGATTGGAATCTCGAACGCTGAGACTCATTGCCGGTACGTGTCGTTGAGACGACGCGTAATCCAATAGCTTTTGCAGCAAGGCAGTTCCAATTCCTTTCCCTTGATATTCAGATCTGACACCAAATGCAAGTTCGGGTATATCGTCGGATACAAAAGCAAAGCCTCGATTTTGGGGGTCATCCCATTGTCGTGCCCAAATAGCACCCAGTGCAGATTCAGGATGATCCGAGTAGTACGCTACAAAACCAAAGTCTTTTCGTACATCGAATTCTGCAGCATACCGAGCAAGAGCAGGATTGGATTTGACGACGCTCACATCTTCCTCATGTGCCGCAATGCTGAGGAATTCCCACAACAACGACGAGTTTTCTTCTGTGATTCCTTGGAAAATCAAATCACTAGATGACAACGCAGAAGTCTGTGCCATTGGAGATTGCGAAATTGGAACCGATAAGCTATTGGCTGCTGCTACTACGAGGAGTATGAGAAGACACCAGTACTTCGTGACATGTAACGGGAACATTGGTTACTTCTTGCCGCGATTATTGTAACTGATGGCGCTCGCCATCGCTGCGAACTTCTACAGGCGCACACGTAAGCAAAAGTGAGATGTGCAGGGCATCCGCAAGGATCGAGTACATCTGTACTTGTATACTTCGTACTCGGAGTACTTGCATGGTTTTACTGTATCGCTTAGCACCGGCGTCTTTCCCATATTGCCACAATCCACATCAAGCACCGTCACCATCAGTTTCCCACCATTCAACAAAAATGAGCAACATCGAAGATGTATTTTTGAAATACAGGAAAATATATGAAATGATAAACCAATCCCAGGCCTCAGCCGGACTTGGACCATCACGTCGATTTCACCATGTCAGCTCCAGAAGCAGATCCTTCACCTTTCATCTATAACACTAATCTTGCTGTCGAAATATCTCATCCCTCTCTGAAACCTTGCACAGTTCCGGATGAACTGTGTCCGCGCAATGAAGCCAATGAACTCGTGAGGATTAACGGTTTGCGATACTACCGGAATTTCTATTCGGATCGCGAGCAAGAAGAGCTCCTGGCAGCCATCTATGAGCATCCATGGCAAAAGATTCTTGCGAGACGACAACAATTCTATGGAGAGGTATATTACCATACGAATTACCGAAACAAACTCCTGCAACCTGGTGAAAAGGAAGAAGAAACGCCGTTCTCATTAGACTTGAAGGGACTCCTACCATTTCTGGCTCCCAAATGCGAAGAATTCTTTGAAAGGGGCTTTCCGTCACAAATTCTTGTGAATGAATATCTCAACAATTTGGGCATTGCGTCGCATTTCGAAGATTACAATGCCTTTGGACCCATCATTCTGACACTGTCCTTAGTCAGTCCAGTGTACATGACTCTCAAGAAACCCAAACTGCGGACCAATCAATGTCATGAGTACTGGGATATTCAAAAATACTGTTGGAACCAGGTTCCTTGTTGATTTTGGAAGATGAAGCTCGCAATGACTATCGTCACGGTATATCCAAATACAAGTGGGTGTACATTGATGGCCAAGAACCCATCTGTCGTGATGTGAATTATCGACGAGTTTCCATTACCATGCGACATTTGTTGCATACTCGTCGCAAGGTAGATACTGCCGAGGATGAGAGTGGTGGATGGAGGTATCGTTCAAGTGAGCACGAGGATGAATCCTAAAGTCGCAGGTGCAATATGGTACTATCTGGTGTTGTTGTGACCTGATATTGTTAAAGCTTGGTTGATGAGTCGAGAATACAGTTCTGCATCATGAAAACAGATTCATCTCTCCAACGGAAGTACGCTGCATTTGTGACAATATTTGCGGCGTGTTGACATGGTCTCTTTTCTCAATGTGGCGGGCTTTCCAAACACGTCCATCAGTCCTTCGCTACAGGGATCACGACGCGAGCCATACGTGCATGCAATCAATCTACGTCGGAATGACCATTTATTGTCATCTGAATTCTATTGGTGGCGTTCGATGTCATCTCAATCATCACTTCTGTCTCATATGCTAAACGGATCCAATAGATTCCAAAGATTTAAGCTAGTTGAAACATCGTGCTTCTTGTAAGATGACTCCATACTCCGGACACGTCGAGCACCAGTACTCGACTATACTCGAAGCTCAAGTACGCCTGTAGCATAGCCGTGTCGATGACAATACGGGTCCGTATTGTCATCCGTATTACGGACTGTCGTTATTATGAGCGCTGTAGCAGTATACAGTACGTGTAGTCAGTAGTCCACAGTCCACACCAGAGT